>VDFB02005874.1:0-69423 GCA_007258455.2 Sequoia sempervirens | reverse complement strand
TATATCATTTGTACATGTATCATTTTCACTTATGTCGATTGTTGGACATGTATCATTTTGTCATGTTTTTGATGTACTGGCATATTTGACTTTCACTTGTTTTAGTTATATATGATGATTATCTTATCAATATTGACTTGTCAATTTATATATATTAAAAGTGATTGATGATTTTTGGATGGATATTTATTAAGTATGATGATTTTAATTTACTGCTTAGGATGGATGTTGTCAAATTCAATTAAGTTATAGATATTTGACTCACTTATTTTAATTATAGATGATGATCATGTTACAATAATTATATTGTTATTTAATCATGAGTTAAATAATTAAATTACTTACTCTATAATCATATGAGCTATTTAAGAGGTATGATATATTTAACTAATTAAATTGAAATAAAACATATTAAATTAATAAATGGAAGGAAAACAAGAAGCATTTTTAGAAGCAAAAAAGGAAGCAACAATGGAAGCCAAACTAGAAGCAAACCAGAAGCAATATTGGAAGCAAAATTGGAAGAAAAATTGGAAGCAAACTTGGAAGAAAATTTGGAAGCAAAATTGAAAGCAAAACTGGAAGCAAAACCGAAAGCAAAACCGGAAGCAAACCTGGAAGAAAAATCGAAAGCAAAATTAGAAGCAAACCCAGAAGCAAA
Organism: Sequoia sempervirens; assembly: GCA_007258455.2. Classification (NCBI taxonomy): domain Eukaryota; kingdom Viridiplantae; phylum Streptophyta; class Pinopsida; order Cupressales; family Cupressaceae; genus Sequoia; species Sequoia sempervirens. The sequence goes on along the minus strand of VDFB02005874.1, from coordinate 68,762 downwards.
ACCGGAAGAAAACCTGGAAACAAATTCATAAGCAAAACCAGAAGCAAACTTGGAAGCAAAACCATAAGCAAAACTAGAAGCAAAATCGGAAGCAAAACTGGAAGCAAAAAGGTTTTACTTTCAGTTTTCAAAATCATGCAAGAGATGGAAAAAATTATGTTTTATCTTATTCTAATCTTCCCTTGTAGCACTATCCTTTGCAAACTAGTCCCACAAGACCTTGCACTGAGTGACCTTGATAATATACAGGTGGATCTTATGTGGTTTAAGCACTCTTTCTCTTACTGAGAACTATCTCAGTATTCGCTTAAAATCAACATAGCTTTTTTTTCCTAACATTTGCTTCTGCTAGCCATTTCTTGATCAACCTAATTTGTTCTTCCATTTTTTATAGCATTTCTAGACCAAGGCTAGTCTTATCTTCTAGCTTATCCTAGCTTATAGGAGTTTGACACTTTCTTTCATACAATGCTTCAAATGGAGCCATTTTAATATCAAAAAGAATAATTATTATATGCAAACTCTATAAGTGAAATATAGTCCTCCCACTTGTGTTGTTGATCCGTGTAAAATACATCATCCATAAGTCTTCCAATACTTCATTTATTGTCTATGTTTGACTATATGTCTTTGGATGATATGTTGAACTTGTGTTCAGTTGAGTTCCAAGTGAGGTGATTAAGATTTTCAAAAACCTTGAAGTCCTGTGAGCATTCCTATCTGAGATGATCTTATTGGGAACACCATATAACCTAAACACATCTTACATAAACTTTGGGCTATGACTGGTGCTCCATTTATCAAATTCTTGGGTATTAATTGGGATACCTTGGTGATTCTGTCCACCACTACCAAATATTGCATTATGCCTATTTCTAGACATAGGAAGGCCTTGCACAAAATCCATACTAATGATTTTTCCATTTCCACTCTGGAATCTCATGAGGGTATAAAAGTTATGTTGGGTGATGATGTTCTGCTTCCACCTTCTAGTATTTTGGACATTCTGCTACATATCTTGCAAGATCCCTCTTCATTCCTTTCTAGAAATATAGTGGCTTTACATCAACCAAAAGTTTTGTTTCACCAGGATGCCCTAAATATGATGTGAAGTGAACCTCCCTCCACACTATATTCCTTAACTCTTTTGGGTTTAAAACATACATTGTTCCTCTAAATCTCAATAACCTATCTAGCCCAAAATTAGATCCATAATAGCTTGGATCTTAGGGGTTGTCCATGAGAGCTTGCTTGACTTGCTCATAATATTTGTCTCCCTAGACTTTTGCAACACTTGAATTTTGAAATTATTTGTATAAAGATCATTGAGGTGATATGTATCTTTCGACTTAGGGAATCTACAACTCAATTTTCCTTGCCCTTGATGTAAATAATCTTAAAATCATGGTCAGATATTAGTTATATGAGGTGTGGTAAATAAGTACTTAAGACCTTGATGGTTTGACTTTAACTCATGGGTTTCCCAAGCTGATAATACCGCTACATTTGTAATGCATGAATAATTATTCCTAGTTCAAGATCATGTGGAGCATAATCTTGATTATAAGTCATTAATTTCTAGACTCATAGGCAATAACTTTCCCTCCTTACAAAAATGTACCACCTCTCCCTTCTCCTAGGAATCGATGATGATCACAAATTGACCCTCTGGATTAGATACTTTCAAAATTGATGCCAAATTTAACCTCTCTTTTTTTTAAATGATCAAATGCCTCCTCTCACTTTTTTGACCCTTCAAATCCTTTTCTAATAGCTTCTAAAATTGAGCTTTCAACTTCATCACTCTATTGTGGTTATCCATTAAGGAGATTAGATATAGGTTATGATCCCAGAATTATACTGACGAAAAAAAATGAAGGCTCTCTTGGGAGGTAATCCAGGCAATTCATCTAAAAATGTATCCTCAAAATTTTGAGGGAAAATGTACTTATCCATGTCTACTCTTCCTTGATCTATGGATTCTCCACTTCCCACTCCTTGGAGTTTCTAGGACTCATAAAAATTCAAGTCATCCTGAAAGATGAACTCTCTAATATCTTTTGGTTCCTCCATTTTGACTGCAAAGAGTTGCCACCCTTTTTTACTTAGCCATTTAACTAAATGACAAATATTTTCCTTACCTGACCTCTCTAGAAGTTCCTTATAGGAACACTTATTCCCTATGATGACAACATAGGACCCTAAAGGGGCTACATACAATTTTACTTCAGCTGAATTGCTTGGTAATTCAATCCTAGCTTCAAACTAACACTATTGTACTTGAGCTTTTGTTTTAGGTTTCTAGTTCTCTCACTTGCTTTATTAAGCATCATGAGAAACTTGTCTAATTTACTTTAGAGATACTGGAAATTTTCTCTACCTCTTGGCTTCCTTTAGGATTGGTTCTAGTTCGAACCATTTTGAAATTCTACTTCACCTGAAGTTTCTATTTTAAATGTTTCAATTAGTTTCCTATTATTTCATTTATTTATACATTCAAATGTTTTCATTACATTCCATTGTAAGAAAAAAAGAGATTTTGACATGAATTTCCAAATTTTATTTTATTGTATCATGGATGGATTACACAAGATCCTTATTTAATACAATTTTTGACTCTTCACGACTACAAGTCATTGTTAGAAAGAAAAATCTCCTTGGGTTCTTCTTCTCCCTCAGAGTCAATTGAAACAATTTTGAAGGGTGGATGTACTCATAGGTGCTCATCCATAACCTCCCTACTAATCGTAGGTGCATTCCTACCACAACCAAAGGGCATCTCCCTATGAGTTGATGGTTTGACTGGTTTGACCATAAAGATAGGTACAATGGCCTTCACAACTGTTATATCCCACAACTTCTTCTCTAGCCTGATACACTTGAGTGTGTTAGCTAGTGTCTCAAAGTTAGCTAGCCAAGAACCTAATGTGTAGCTAATATTGTTAAGGATTTTAACCTCTGGGGACAACTCTTTCTTAGTCCTAAGGTTAGACAAATTTGGGGAATTGACTTCCTTTTTATTTTCCTTGTTCTTCTTTTTCCCACCATTCTAGCATAAGAACATTTCAAACATTAGCTACTAATAATGTTTGAGGAAAAACTTACATAATGAGCTCATAGGTCCATGTGTTGAACCCAATAGCTCTAATACCATATGTAACAACCACATCCTTTTGACAAGGAAATTACTTGGGTTTTTAACCATGCAGTAAATAAATTCATTTCCATGGAAATCAGAACTATTTTTTTCTCTTTCAACAATTAGAATTTGCAACTGCATAATTGAATACATACAAATTTAGTAAAGAGAACATCTACTTTTCAACCTAAAAAGACTATACCTTTTTTTCTATTTTTAATTTTCACATAAATGAGTACAATAAGTAAAGAGATATCATTTAACTACTGAGTACAAGGTCAAGAATTCCATATCTAGATTAATTTTTGTCTCACATGCCTTGACATGTCATCTATAGGAGGGAGAGCGTCACCCAGACACTTTTCCTCCAACCACAAACTCGCAGTCCCCTGCTCACCTTCCAACTGGAATTGGTCCTACCCTTCAACAAAGAGTATAGCCAAGAACCCCCTAATATTGTCATATGATTCTCTAGTGTTGTGTACTACTTAACCAATATAGTCATACAACTACAAATTCCTTCTAACTATGCATGACACTACTGATTAGTTAAGCAACTCTGGAGAACAATGAACCTACAAGTGCATGCAGAGACTATTACACTCAATCTGGCCAAAGTATTTAAAATATATTCAACCACTACTTATGAGTGGACTCATATGTTCACCCACCTCTAACTCAACTTGGATACCTTACCTGACCTAAGGTTGACCTCATCCTTATTGTTTGACCAATGGTTAACCCTTTATACAAATTTTCATTCTAAAAGTATATCTTCACTAAAGTCGTAATTTGACTAGGTCAAGATTAAGTATTCTTGACTTTGAACACCCATGTTACATTCATGTAATGTCTTGGGCCTTAGCGATTTCCACTTGTTCAAGTCCATAGTAATAACCATAAGAGTATTTGATCTCCTATTAAATGCACAAATAGCTGATACTAATGACCCACTATCATTGACTAGGCTCACTTGGTCGCAACTAAAAGTACTGGAAAATTGTTCAACATGCATAATAAACCAATATTAAACTTAAACTAAAGATTTCTTCTTCATATTATAGTATTGGTTATCTAATGTTTAGTTTTATCATAGAATCCTTTCTCAGAATATGGGGACCCACTAAGTCAATAATTCATATGGTTTGGTTAGTTATTTCTGATTCGAACGCCATAGTTACCTTCACACAACTACTTGGATCTTGGCTACTACAACGTGGTTGAGCCTTTACCATGACCCTTGGGAGTAACTACTCTTGAAATATAAACTTTAAGTAAATCTTGACACATAATGATGAGATCTTGACCTTCTTGGTCATAATATAGTATAAAGATTACATATACAAACACCCCATAGTAATGGGTATCTTACCCTAGGAGTAAATATCTTCTTATTAGGGTTTAGACTTTCTCTAGTTAAACTCATAGTCTGGTTCAATCTTTCAATAGATTCTCATTCATATGTGTATTTACTAAGATTGGTAATATGACTGGTTAGGTTAAGTATCTTGGATGTTGAATTCCCTTGTTATGTTTTTGTAACATTCAGAGTCTAGGATTTTTCCTCTAATCCAAGTCCTAACATGAGCCCATAAGGTTTATCTATTCACTTCTTTCTATTCCACTTTGGTAGATATTGATGACACTATACCATCATCATGACACATTTGGTCATATCATAGGTACTGACATAATGTCAAACAAGTACTAAACCAATAATAGTTAAATCAAATAGAGGATTACTTCCTCTTAATCAAGTTTCAAACTTCCAATATTAAGTTATATGGTTTTGGTCCTCAAGGATATCATAAGAAGTAATGGAAATACACAATATAAGATTGTCAATATTCGAGCAACTTAACATCGTGTTTAACCTTGAATTTTCATTAAATATATAGTATAATAAGCTATTTAAACTTAATTGTCTCATATAAGGAAATATTTAACCAATCTTGTCACTTCTCTAGCATTGGTGTCATATTATCCTCTACAAAATCACATATGAAAATCTATATAAAAGATTATATAAATCTATCCTTTCACATTTAAAAAAAATGATAATATAAACTAAAATATAATGTTTTCTATTCCAGGTTGTAATATAATCTCATTATCTAAGATAACCAAAATAAACTCTTCCCATTTAACTCACAACAATGTCTAGCAGGAAGTTAACTCGTGAATTTCAAACTTCATGATACTAATATGATATTGTGCCTTGGAAAATAATAATACTTGCTCCTTAAATTGAAGGAAATAACAAGTTTAAATAGAGAAAGAACATGCCTATTATTCCATCTCTTAGCTGCAAATAAACTTTCTCTTGAATTCCCTAGCTTTGAAAATGCACAACTTTCCTCCTGCAAGTTAACTAACAACTACCAGGAAGATAATTTATTATATATTCCCTACTGTACTCTCCTCTAAACTAATAACTCCAAACTCAAATGCTTTGAAGATAATAATATTCAGAATTCTAAGTCTATTCCTTCAACCAACACCTAGTAGAAACGAAATAAAGGAAAGCTAATGGCTTATATAAGTTGTGCCCTCTCTTATAGAAAATTAATACCCCACTCCTCTATTCTAAGTGATGCCCCCTATTTAGGCTTGAGTAACCAAAAATCAGTTTTGTTAATGCCTCTTTGAGAGGCTCAAAAAGTTCATACATATGCCATGGTTGTATGATGGTTAATCAAAATTAAAGAATTGATGTGATGTTGTTATGAGTGCCATTTAGTGGCCAACTTCTTCATAACAATGTAGTTTCAAATAGCCTTTTAATATGGCTTGATGCCCATTCAATTGCCATGATTATATGTGGTTTTAAATGGCATTTAGTAATTTAGTTTGAATAGCCATGATGTGGCTAATTTAATCATTCATTAAGGCCAATAGAAGTGCCTTCTAAATAGGCCACTAACTTCCTTGAATTGCCATCATTTATGGTAAACAAAATATTATTAAGTTGTGGACTTAGTCACCCCTTTTAAGTGGCTTGAATCATTCAAATTTTCCATGGCTTTTGCTAGCTTTAAATGACTTTCTAAATTTAGTTTTCTACACCACTTTGTGGCTTTATTGTGCAACCTTTAAAGGCTTGAAATTGGCACTTAAACATTAGGGGAGGGTCCCATAGTGGAGCACCCTAACTTCACGTTTCTCAAAATCGTATGTGAAAATTTCAAATCACTTTCAATTTTGTACAACAGTTTATTTGGCAACTCCCACGCTTCTATATTTCATTTTAGGGCCACATCATCAAATATGATGCCACATCATCAAATATGATGCCACATCAACATGCTTTTCATTGAGGTATCCAAAAAGGGCCAAAAAAAAAGTGAGATCGATAGTGGTGCACTAAGTCATGTTTTATTGGTGCACTGATGTGGTGTCACATGATTTGTCAGTTTATGTACTTTATGGATAAAAAGTGTTTTGCAATTGGATATTAAGGTGCTCCACTATGGGGCCCATTAAGGACTACTTCTATCCCCACTATTGGACCCCGCTCCACTATGGGCCCCTCTCCCCTAATCAAGTTATATGGATTTAAAAATAGTTTCAATCACATAAATCCACGACTCCATATGGCTTTTAAAGTCATTTAAAAATATGCTTAAACAATCAATTTACTGGCTCAAGCTCTTCCTCCAAAAGCCACATTTTGGAAATGGTTTAAAGGCATTTAATTTATTGTTATAACTGCCACATTATGATGGAAAATCTACCACTTTTGTGGCTATTCTCATGTAGCCAAATTGATTTAAAGTTGGTACAATCATACTTATTATGCTTTCATTTTTTCACTTTTTCCACGACTTTATCAGTCGATCAAATGAAATTTTAAATGGAGTTTAAATACACTACAAAGTATTAAAAATATTAATGTCACAAAGCAGTGTCAAAACATAAGGGTCGTGGTTGTTTATTCTCACCTTCATATATTGGCATTAAAAAACCATTATCTATTATCACCCATCATGCTACCATTAGCATGTGTACATTTAAATATCAATGACATAAAATATCAGTGTATAATATATAACACATATTTAAGTATATATAAATGTGTTATTCTATTTCCATTAATATATGTATATATATAAAATTGTTAACAAATATATTGTAAACATCGATGTATTCTCAAATCGTATATGTATGTATCTATTTATGTATATGAGCACACACACACACATATATATATATGTATGCATATATATGTTCCTTTTTATAACATACACACACACATATATATGTATGTATGTATATATATGTTCCTTTTTATAACACACACACACACATATATATACACATTCATATCTTTATATATTATACTAGAAAATGATTACCAGTTATCCCAATATATTTGCAACCCAAATAAAATGAGGAGAACAAGACCAAGCAACGTCTGGGTTTTGCTTACCTTTAAGATGCAACTGACAACCCTAGACACACATCGATTAAATATATTCAAACACTTGACCTGCATGGTGCAAGAGAACTCAAATAACATTACTAGTAAGCCCTTAGACTATACCCTTCTCCCAAGTGATACTCTCCCTCTCCCTCTGGAGGGTGTGGAATCTAACTTGCATTTCACTTCGAAGAACAACCAAGTAGTTAGTCATATCATATACATCATGCTCATTTCATTGCATAATTAGCAATAATTCATTAAAATGTAAAAACTATCATATCACATAAAATTTCATCATAACACTTAACTTTCAAAGTTTTAAAATCACATAATTCATCATTGCATTTGACGTAAAGTAAAAAGTAATTTTTAATTCAAAGGTGGGGTGTAAAAAATAAAATTTACCTAGAGGAAAATCTAGAAAAATTGTATAAATGGCCATGAAGAGCTTTGAAAGACCTTTTCAACATTGTTGAAATCATGAAAAATAGAGAAATGATTCAAAATTTATGAGTGCAAGAGTGAAAACAACACATATGACTGACAATGATAAAATATACTAGTAATAAAATTTGATAAAAAATTAGCACCATTGGATAGTGCTCAGAACCAACTTTCCGACAATATTTTATTTGCCCAATTTTGATAATCGAGCGAAAAGTTATTGCAATTTTCCCAATCTTGTTAAAATTACAAAAAAAATAAAAATTGTTTAGCCCCCCTAGGGGCTAGGCACTGGTCGCCCATATGACCCTAGGATGGTTGATTTTATTTTATTTTATTTTTGCTTTAAAAAATCATAAAAAGCAAAGACAATTTCAAAATTAGTCTTGTAACCCTAGTTGAGAAAAAACCCTAAAAAAATGAGAAAGGGTTCACTAAATCCACACTGTGATACCATGTTAGAATTGTGAATAAACACAAGACACATAATAAAACAATGAATAAAAACACCTTCCACACAAAGAGAGTTGCAAACAATAATATGCTATATCCTCGACAAGAAAAACTTACAGAATGAACCTCAAGAGTCTTCAAGCAAATCAAGAGTTTTGATAATACAATAAGGGTGAGTGCTTTATAGGAAAAACCCTAAATGATAAAAGGATTAGATCATGACAAGTGCCAACATCTCATGTAATGAGACAAAATGATCTAATAATAGCTCAACTAATAAAAATAAAAGCACTCCTTAATTTAGCTTAAGCACATAAGAATAAATTAGCCTAATAATCAATTAAAGATTAACTAATTATTAGCTAATACATTATTACTCTAACATTAATGATGAAATTGAGAATACAATAAAACCCAATTCAAAAACTCAAAAACTACTTCAATGAGAGTGTGTGCACAAACAAAGTATATCAAATTAAATCAATATTACCTCCACAAGCATATTTATACCTTACTCCATTGTACTTGATAGTGTTGCAAATTGGCTATAATGTGGATTGCTCTTGATTTAATCATAACCTTGATTCATAAAATAATAGAAAGAATACATAATGATAGCACAAATTCTTAAATAAATTATGGATTTGAAGACTTGATTGATGGTGGATTTATATCTTTCACTTGATATAGATCAACATCTAAGATGATTTGGAAGATCAATGGATGAGGTTGATTGAGAGATCACGATGAATATGCAAATGACACGTGTCAAGATGAGAGGTTAGGATTATGAGTTAATTGTTTGCATAGATGAGATGACTGACTGCATGGAAGATTGAAGTGAAAGTGAGGAGTGATCAAGAGTTTCTTTTCAATCAACTCACTAAATTAAGAGAAAGAAGAATATTAATAAAATTATTTAATTATGGTGGATGGAGGAAATTGATAAATTAAATTATTTAATTATTTAAGTCATGTGCATGGGATGGAGATATATTAAGAAAAAATAAACTAGCTATGGCACCTTGTGCAATGGGTACGCCGAAGAGGTGTGGAAGGTCAATTATAAAAAAAACTAATAGAAATAAGAAACATATACATATATATGAAATTTGAATTAAAAAATTAAAATTAAAAATATAATAAAACTAATACAATTATAAAATTTATAATCTAATATACACACGTAATTGATAAAATCATAATATTATCAAATATAAAATTGTATAAATTATTTTTTATAAAATTAAATTAATTATAAAATTATCAAATAAATAAAAGTATAAATAATAACTTTACTTAATAAATTATAAAAGTAATTAAAAATGATAATTTTAATTAATAAATTATAAAAGCAATAAAACCTATAATGTCCTCATTATTAGGATCTAATCGTAATTTAGAAAATTTATTAGCCGCGATGACTCTTGCGTCTCCTGCTAGGGATTCTATTTTTGTGTGGGGTTTTGGACCTGCTTCGTCCCCCTGCTTCTCCCCTGTAATGTGTGGGTTTATATTTACCTTGCTGCTTGTGGATAAGTAGAAAAAAAGGCAAAAAACAACGGGAAAACAGTAGTGGCAGTGAAAGTAGAAAAAATGAAGAAAAACAACTGGAAAAATGGCAAAAAAAGTCGAAAAGTGGCGAAAAATGATAGACGGCTGAGATTTGTTTTAATGTCAACCAAGCCCTATCCTTCGTTTTGGACCATTGACAGGGAAAATGAGCTTTGAAAGCTCATATAGGACACGCCTTCGGTGTAAATATAAATTTATTTATTTTTAGAAGAAATTCAAGATAGAAAAAACAAATTATATATACATATATATTTTTTGGTTGGTAACACGAGATTTTTCTATTGCTTGTAAGTAAATAAAAATTACACCATCTATCCAATTTCCAATACCCACCAAAATTCTTTCTGCAAATAAAAAGTCCAGAAGCACCTTAACGTGCAGATTAAAACTATACAAATCCCCTTATCCCCTGCTACTACTAAACTACTATAAATCCTACCACATAAAACTTACAGCCATTACCCATTCATTAATGCCAGGGCCAAAAAGTAATCACCCACCATTTTCACTAGTCATCCTTTCACCATTCTTAATTACAGTAACAAAAAGTAATTTCAAAAACAGAGCAAAAAAGATCATAGTGTTGGTGTAATTAATTAATTATTACACTAGCATAAGTTAACTTAGGTCTTGCATTTAATTAATTAAGTCCTAGGTTGCATTATTAGATAAATCATTTAATAAATGGGATAATATTCCCTTCTTTGTTTGGTGGGATAAGATTCCTTCTAGAAGATGAGTTGTCCTTCTAGAACTTATCTCCTCATTTAATGATCATCTAGATAGGGTTCACATGTTGTCACATGTTGTTAGATCAAGACACATGGCAACATCTCATGCATATTAGGGTTTACCTCTTGCCTATATAATCGGGCATCTTGTTCATTTGTAATATATCCAATATCCAATATCAATATATTATCAATAGAATCTAATATCAACATTCCATTGTTGCAACACTTTCTTTGTGGTTGATCATCTTTCCTGACTCAAAGGTCCTCCATCGAAGACTGCAGCTTCAAGGACTGTGCATCCATAATCTCAACATGGTATCAGAGCTTATCCAGTGAAATGTCAACCCTCGATCAAGAAAGTTGGTGTGCGAGATTCTCCGCAGGCTTGAAGGTTTCCATTGAAGGCTACTTGTTTCCACCTGGGGACCAAGCTGATTTCTAAAGCAGATAGAGTCAAATCCGAGCTCGCCATTGTCTTTAGAAGGCCTCAAAACCCTAGGATCGCCTGCCCATTCATCAAAATCGGATACATCAACCCGGGAGCCATCAGAGGTATTTTTAGGGTTTGCAAAATCAATCGTACTATCCATACAATTTGCAGCAAAAAATCATCCCAGTCAGTTGTCCTCTGAGGAAAATTTTTTTTAGAAGCAGACCACTTTTCGTTTCAGAAAAATCGGGCTAATATTTTTTATTATTTGGCAAAAATCCTATTTTTCTATAGTTTCTGAAAAATATTTTTGGAGCGACTGCAAATTTATTTCTCCGTCGGCATTAATTTATCAGCGGCATCGTTGAGGGTTTCTTTTTTTTTAACCATGGGCATATGATTCGGTCGGCTTATATATTGATTTTTGATTTTTAAATTGCTTTTTGCAATATTTAAAAATCTTAAATAAAATCAAAATATTGTTTTTTGTCGGTTAAAAGTCTGCAGACAGGTTTCGGTTTGTCTTCATTATTTGTATAGGGGCGTACTCTGGACGGGCCCATCCCATCACTGTCCCGTCCGCCGCTGCCGGAGTCCGCCTACCATTGTCCGCGGTGAATATTCCGCTGGGCATTTCATCAGCCAATCTTGCCGGAGTCTGCCCTGCCGACAACCCTCCTTGTGCCGTGTTTCTCCCGCCGACATCCTTCCGGCCTGTTCCTGGCCGACATAATTCATTCCCCCGCCACCCGCTCATCTACTTACCGACCAGGTGTCAATGCCGTGACGACTTACCGCCGGCCGATCCTGCTCCCGCCGACGACCGTGGGTTCCACTCATCAAGCAGCGCCACCATCATCAACGGCTCTGCCCAGAACTCTCCGCCCGTGCTCAGCTCTGACGCCGCTCCTGGTGGAGTGCTTTTTTTTTTCCATTTAAATTCTTTGCGGTCATATCAGCGACCGAGAGCTAAGCCCGAAGGGGCTTATTTTTTGCCCCAATTTAGCCTGCAGGTGCCTAATCAGGGCATTTTTTTTCATTTTATCACATCTTTCACCCAGGATATCAAAATTTGGCAAACAATATATCACCAGAAAGGTCTTTCGGTCTACTTTCCAGTGGTGATATCAGTTCTGCAAAATTTTGCTTGCAGAAAATTCTACATCCAATTGAAGAAAAAACCCTAATTTAGACATAAAGGCTTGTAGCTTCGCAACCGTTCATCGGATTTCGGTGATTCTAGCGGCATTAGGAAGTTGATTCAGATATTTTTTCATTAGTCTAGATCCCCTGATCAGTTTCAGCTCCAGGTACTCTTGCATTGATTTTTTCAGTTTGGTGCATTTGTTCAATAACCTGGACATCCTGAAGCTTGGGAGAATATTTTTTGATCCGGGTTGCATCACTTCAGTTATACATCATATTTGGAAGTCTTTATTTGCTGTTGAAGGTTAATGTCTTTGTTTTTTGTGGAGAAATTTTCATTATGGGGCTTGCATATTGCTCTCCTTCTTTGGTTATGTTGCACAAGGGTAACTATCAGCAATGGCGAGATGGGATCTGCCACCATCTTCAGTCACTTCATCTATTACCTCATCTATATGGTATAGTTCCCTATCCGAGTGAAGGTATTCATGAACTTGCTTGGAGTTGTTGCAGATACACTATTTTGGAGATTATTGAGATGTAAGTTGATTCTGATGTTTTGAATGCTATTGATCATTGCGATTGTCCTCACATTCTTTGGACTAAGCTTTGGGAGATCTATGGAGATTTAAACACTCCACCATTCTTTGTTGATCATGATTCAGAATGTCATTCTTCAGATCAAGTTCCCTATGATGATATTGTTGTGCAGGAGGTTGATTGCCTTGATCTTTTCAAAGAGGTTGACAAGGTTCCTTTCGGTGCTTCTTCTTCATCAGAGACAGTTGGTATCCCTTCACATTCAGTGATTCCTTGTCTAGAGTCATTGATTAAGGCTTCCACCATCATCATCCATCAGGACACATTCTGTTTTTCAGACTTGGCATCACAGGATGGCTTTGTTTCAGGCATCATTGACTTGGCTACTTCTACAGGTTTGGAAAACATTCTTGAGGGGGTATCACTCCTCTATTCAGAGATTTCATATCTGAGACTTCTTCCTTGTCATTCCATTCAGGACTTGAAGTTTCTTCAGCATCTACCATTGGATTTGCTTCAGACTTCCTTCAGTGGTTTTGAGGACACTTCATTCAGGGGGGGCTATCAAGTCTCCATCATATCCATTCCATCTTCGTCTTTGGATATTGTTCAGCATCTGTTTCTACATCATCCTGGTTTGTCACCCTCTTCATTGATTGTGACATCTTCATCATCAGGCAATGGGACATTTGAGCAGCGTTCAGAGACATCATTGGCATCCACCTTCATCCTTCCTTCCTTCAATTCCTATCCGGAATGGGAAGCATCTCTCCACTTGCAATTGGTTTTGTTTCTTCCGAAAGGGAGACAAGTTGTTTGTCGACATTGGATCTTGTACTGTCTTCAGACACTTACCTTTTTTGCAGGTGCTATTATCTTCTGGGGGGGCTATTTAGTCTCTCTATTGTATCCATGTGACAGATGGTGTACTTGGGGGGTATTTGGGAGTCCTCCATCCTTCCCATCCTATCTCACATTTTCTGCTTTTTCATCTCCTTTTTTGGAGAGGGGTTTTGTTCCTACTGGGTTTTCCCCTTTTCTCCGTTTGTGGGAGATTTTCTGCATCTTCATGTACATGGGCACCTAACATGGCCTCGTAGCCGGGACCCATCATCATCTTCCATAATCATTGCATTTACCTCCCTAAGTTACACTTATGGGGGGGTGTTGGTGTAATTAATTAATTATTACACTAGCATAAGTTAACTTAGGTCTTGCATTTAATTAATTAAGTCCTAGGTTGCATTATTAGATAAATCATTTAATAAATGGGATAATATTCCCTTCCTTGTTTGGTGGGATAAGATTCCTTCTAGAAGATGAGTTGTCCTTCTAGAACTTATCTCCTCATTTAATGATCATCTAGATAGGGTTCACATGTTGTCACATGTTGTTAGATCAAGACACATGGCAACATCTCATGCATATTAGGGTTTACCTCTTGCCTATATAATTAGGCATCTTGTTCATTTGTAATATATCCAATATCAATATCAATATATTATCAATAGAATCTTTAATCAACATTCCATTGTTGCAACACTTTCTTTGTGTTGATCATCTTTCCTGGCTCAAAGGTCCTCCATCGAAGGCTATAGCTTCAAGGACTATGCATCCATAATCTCAACACATAGATGACCATTTCTTAACGAGCTCCTCCTGACCCCGACGTTCCTTTTCCTACTGCTTTCAGAGGTCTCTTCTTCTGGCGTTTCCCCTTATTCTTCTTTTGGCACTTCAATTTCACGTTCATGCCCTACATTTCCGCCTTTGCCTGTGCGATGAATTCTTCGACTTCCATGAGCTCAAAGAAGGGCTTGAGCGTTTTCCATCCCAAACGAGCTTCTTCACGACAACGAGCTTTATATTTCCCTTCTGGCTAGCGGATAAAAGGCTTGAGCCCTGGCAACCCATAAATCTCCTCCATTTCTTCATCTATTAATCCCTCTGAAAAGTCCAACCCAACACCCAGAATCGCCCATTTGAGAATTGACTTGATGTCCACCAAGAAATCTTCATGGCCAATTTTCTTCATCACCTTTCTCACTGTTTCCACTGGTTCTCCTAAATCCAAGCCCCACATCGCAATCATGGAATACATGTCCATGCTTGTCCTGTATCTGTGTCTCAAAGAGCCGAAATCCTTGCCCAAAATCATTCTTGCACATTGCACCAACCTATCATCTTCAATGAGGAATAAGCCCATTAGCCTCTTTCCAGACGCATCTCCATGAAACATGCTTAATTGCCTTCGTGAAACGAAAGTGAAGTTGGCTTCCATTATTCCTGTAAATCCACCGCTACCACCACCAAATGTCTATTGCCGAGCTTTTTTCTAACCTCTTCCATAAGCAAATGATACACCATAATTGAGGGTCAGAAATAAAAACCATTTTGAATAATCACATCGAAATAAATGAAGCATGTACTGCTTCGCCACCGCTCGCCTTCCTTGCCTTTCACTTGTCATGTCAAACCAACTTCACTCTGTCCACCACCTTGCTCATTCAATGCATTGTACTCACCTGTGCTATCAGAAAACTTCGCTAAATTAACTCCCCTAAAGTCTTCCAATTTAAATTCCCCCACTTCACCAAAAGTTATCACCCATTTAGACAAAACATTTGCTTCCACATTGCCACCTTTTCTAATGTGGCTCACCGAAAAACTTTTACAAGAGCCTAATTCATCTCTGATTTGTTCAATGACATTTTGGAGGTGCCATGCATTAATTATCCCTTTCATCACCGCCTGGACTATTATCATCAAATCTCCTTCTAAATGAATCTTTTTGCACCTAATTTTTTTCCACATTTAATAGCCAATAAGGCTTCTAATGCTTCTCCTGCGTTATTCGTTCCATCCACCAACTTCTTCACCCCTAATGCTAGCACATCTCCATTCCAATCCCGAATTATAAATCCAACCCTTGAGGGTCCAATATTTCCCTTTGAAGCCCCATCAAAGTTTATTTTCCACCAGCCTTCCAATGGTCTTTCCCAGAAAACCTCCTTATGATCCATTACAGTTGGATTCACCCAACCTGACCCCTTAATAGGTGTAAAAAAAATTATATTAATTTATTTATTTTTAGAGGAAATATTAGCTAATTAAATAATTAAAAGAATTAATTATGGTGGATGAGAAGAATGTATGAATTAATTAAATAATTAAAAAATATTTAATTAATGTGGATGGAGGGAATTGATAAATTAATTAAATAATAAATAATATTTAATAAATGTGGATGGATGGAAATAAGAAATTATTTAATTAATGTTGGTGATGTGTTAGCTTAATTAAATAATTAAATATTAGTGGATAGATTGATGAGAAATGATGATGAATTAGAGAAAATGTGTTAATCATTTTTAAGTGTTTATAGTATGTTAAGGTCATATTTGTGTGTTTTTATTCATGTTAATTTTGAGATAGAAGATTCAATAATTTTTAGGTATATTGGAAGAGCTTTATGCTGATTATAAAAGCATAAATTAAATGTAATATATCATATAGGCTCTAGTAAACCACCTTATGATGTGATATTGGAAACCAAATACCTTTGTAACCTTGTTATTAGATACAATAGTCCTTTATTAGATGCATAATATAAATAAATGGATGACATATAAGGTATATGAGAAAACAATTATAATAAGGATATCAGTTGGTAGACAAACTTGATGTTGAAAGTATGATTCATCACTATATCCAACTTAAAATTCAATATTATAAAATAAATAAAAAACAAACAAAAAAGATGATATCAAATTCAATATCATGTATTATTTGGTATCCACACCCTCTTTTATTGTACAATGAAGCTTATCATGCAAAGTTGTATCAATTGTGTAGTTTGTTTTAGAGTTGTTAGTTAGCCATCTCGAGATCAATATGTATGAAGTACCCATCCATCATTTGCATTCAAGTTATTTATGTTCATTTGATTAGAACTATTGGTACACAAATCTACAATGAATATAATCAATTTCTAGAATTCTATATATTTGTATATTCAATTGTTATTTACTTACATAATTTAAATCAAGTTACTTTCATTGTTTAAATCAAGTTATCACCTCTTACACTCACCTTTTTAAAAATCAATATCAAAACATTAAAAATCATCTTTATTATCATGGGTGGGATTCTTCTTGGTGGTTCTTGGTTCCTAGATGTAAGTGTTATTTATGATCCTTCTTAGAAAATAAAGTTATAAATCTTAATTCATACGAATAAAAATAAAATAAAAATATGGAAGAGGTTTTCTCTTTTGAAATATTTTTTAAATTTATTTTTTTCCGATAAGAAGAATATGTATTCATCCACCATATCCCCCACTCCACACACATAGGCCTTATTGCATCCAAGACATTCTAAAATGTATATTGTATCTTTATTAGATATAATTATTATATCAATTTCAATGTAATACAAGTTTGTTAAAACAATTTGGACATATATTATTGTCCCCTATCAAATCAAGTCTTAACGCTTTGATTCCTTTGTTCCTCTTATTTTGGTAATTCCTCTTGCACCTATGCGGAACGAATGAAATGAAATGAATGATTTTAATAACGTCCATGAGGACAAATCAACCTATGGGATCCAAGAGCAGCATATGACCCCCTAGCAAATAAGCCCAATAAAGTTTGTAAACTCTTCTCAAGATCAAATCTTTTGTAGTGAATTTTGATGATGAAGTTTGCAATTTTTTCTAGCCTGTCTCCTCAAGAAACAAACTTAAATTATCAACTTGCAAGGTCTCTTCATAGTTGGCACAAATGTTTCTATACACTAAGCACTCCAGAGTGAAGTGCCATTCTGTCTTCACCATCCCCTTGTTGCAAAATCAACATATTCTTTTTTCCCACCCCCCTTTAGCTATCGTCCATCTACAATTTCACAACAAATATTTGCTCTTATGTAAGTTTTTTCTTCGTGTTCTCTTATAGATTAAATTCTTTGATATAATAAATTTTTGTTCACCCTTGCTACTTTTTTATTTCCTCATTGATGAATATCCAATCTAAAAGTGATAGCCAATAAGCATAACAACGAGAGGATCCACCCCGATAAGATATCCGATAAAAGAAGCCACTAAACCGCTCGTAACTACTACCTAAACTTAACTTTCCCTATGTAACCGGTAGCCAAGGAAATCCGCCGACACGTGGAGGCTCAGCGGGTGCACGGGAGCCGTGGATCTGGTGCGCCATGCGACATCCGTGCCGTCCACGAGTACTAGTCAGGTCTGTGTCAGGACACAGGAGGACCTCTCCTTTCAAAAGCATGGAAATTTGACGTGACAAACAAAGTAACAAACTACCGTTTCAATCTCTAGCTAAGCACATTGCCAATTCTGGAAAGTTTCAACCTTTCCGGAGAAAATCATCGTCATCAGAGAATCGAATTCGGGTCCCCTGCGATCCCACAATTTGTTTCCCGGCCGACCTGCACCTTCCAGCCACACATATTGATGCTGTGACCGCTAGGCTTATATTGGTGAAACTTTTGTAGTGGCAGAACCGGACAAGTGTAATTACTGTGGGGTCTTGTTGACTTGATGCGTTTGACGCCACAGAGACGTGCCCACTGGGGTTCGATCTCTGATTCTGAAGCTTCCTCCCATGGCCCTCACTTTCTTTCCTGCCATCGGCGCCCGATTTCTCTGCCCTGTTTTTTCACTGTTGTCTTGCTTCTCCTGCTCGCTCTAGAACTTCACGCAGCCATCGCCTAATATAGTTGCTCCTCTTTATTCTACCGGCTTTATTTTCTGCGCTCTTTTTGCAGAGGATAAAGATGAAGGGTTTATTCAAGTCCAAGCCTCGGACTCCTGTCGACATCGTTAAAATCACTCGTGAGCTTTTAATCTATCTTGACTCGCCTGTTCGAGATGCCAAGCGAGAAGAAAAGGTGAGAGCTTTATTTCTGAAAAGGCGGCTTCGCAATTTCATTTTTTTATTAAAAATTAAAATTGTGAATGCATGTTTTGGATTTCATGTGCATTCTTGCAGACTAGGTTTTGTTTGTTCTTTTGTTCTCTTTGTAAAGCGTGGCCTTTTGGCTTTGTGAAATCGAGCTGTTATGCGCTTCCCTTTCTCGAAAACCACAGTTTTTGCTTTTTAAGGTCTCGATCAGTTTCTTCATTTGTTGTTAATTCGGCTAATCTTGTGCTGCCTATCAAATTAGGATAAATTTTAGCATAAAGAGGTTATTAGGATTCCATTGCCTATTCTTCCACCTGGAAAAAGACTTGTCGACAAATGTTGCAAACGAATTTTGGGTTTGCCTTTGGACTAAAGCTAAGGTTTTATCTTAGATTCTATTCATTTCACTAAGGAATTTATCAAGCAATAAAACTGATTAAACTTGATGCATCTTCTGCACCAGTTTATTCCGGAATTTTGCTGTAATTTTAGCGTGGAGATGTAGGAGAACCTGTGTATTTGTTATTCTTTGAATACTGTGATCTTTATCACTCTCTTTCTGTTTGGAAATGTTCTGCGCGTACATGCTCGTCTTATATTTCATCATTTCCTATATAGGTGCTTTTCTTGTAGCTAAGTTAAGAGTCTAGATACCGTCAAAGATTATTTTCCTTAAAATTTCTGGTCAGCAACATCAAGAGTCAATGATCAGTCCGAAGATATAAATTAGTTGAATTTCTTTGAGTATGCTGTGAACAAAAGCTGTTTCAATTTAACGTACCAAAGCCAATGTAAATTAAGTATCGACATACTTCATCTTATTTACTAGTGAAAGCCGTGTACGATTTCTATTTTTGGAGAGAGTGAACTCTGATTGGCCTCCCTTTTGATTTAGTCTTGTCTTATTTGGACTTTTCTGGACTTCCTTCGCTTTTTGTTAATTTATCAATGGAGGGCCTTCTATTTGTGTGTTGTATGCTGCAATTCTCTAAGTTTCCATTGGAATAAGAAGAAATAGTTTTTTGATTAAATTTTTTATTTTTTGTATTATTTTGAAAACATTATTTAATAAGAATGATGTGTGCACAACGTAAATTTTCTTTATTGTACTCCTCTTGGTACTGCGATGATACTAGAAAACATTATTTAATAAGAATGATGTTTGCACAACGTAAATTTTCTTTATCCTGCTCCTCTTGGTACTGTGATGATACTAGACTGTAGTTTTGATTCTATTATCTCTGTTCTATAACTTATTTTGCAGCCTATAAGTTATTTTATTGTTGAATGAACTGATGAGTTTTCCTATAATTGGTGCTGTTGGTTTGGGTGGTTTGTGGTCAGCGGTTTGCTGATATTTTCCCCGGGTTCTGTAAGGCTGGGTTAGGCCATACAATATATACATATACGTATACGTATGCATTTCCATATACATATGCATATCCATATACATGTATATGTGTAGAATACATATATAAACATATACATATACATTCAATGCCAACCATAATTTGCACAAAAATGTACAGAATTGAGAACACAGCTGATATTTGCTAATGCAATGTCAATTGTTGAATCATAAATGTTAAAAGATAAATCAAAATGGCAGTTTATATCATAGTAGATTGACTCAGAAAACCAAAATTATATAGAATTCAATAACCCAGGATTTAATTGGAAAAACTCAGGAGAAAAAATGCAACTTTTCCATCCAATGCAGCCCAAAACATTTATTTTTTTAATTTTTTGCTTTTTGAAATCAGAGTGGGTAGCAATGGGTTGCCCAAAGTGACAACCATCAAAACATATGCTGTTTATACTAAACACGACAAAGGAGCAGCCCTTAGGATTTTTTTTTATTTTTTGGTTTTCTTCTGATTCGTAACCTATGGGATGAGGGGCCTGTTAAATTTTAGGATCAGATTTAATAGAAAAACAGAAAATGCACACAAAGAACAAATGAACACAGTATTTATCCTGGGAAAACCCTCCTTGAGGGAGAAAAACCCAGCCACAAATGTACTCTCTTATATTAGATGAAGTAGCAGCAAAACAGTTTTACAACTTGGCTCACAGAAGAATAGTATCTCTCATAGATACATGCATCCAAAAGAAACTCTGATATCTTCCTTACTATCAATCTGCTCTTTTCAAACACCTGCTGAAGATGGCGAACTTCTCCTTGAAAGCACACTTTGACTTAAGCAAGAATTCACACACCCAAATAAGGAATTGACATTTTTTTTATAGACAAGGAAAAGGTTTCTTTTGCATGCAAAAGAGGACGCACCAGTAGCATTACCATTGCCTATTTTAAGTAGGCGTTACAAATATATTCCATGCAACTATTTAAGACAAACAAACAAATATTCTTTTGCATGACAGTCCGAATATTCCATTGCATGTCAGTTATGACTTATTTAAGGAAGATTCTCATGCATAACAGTTACGCCAAATAAGAAGATTCTTCTGCAGTTAGAAGATACCTCCTGCAGCTACTGAACATTAACAAATTAAGAAGATTCTTCTGCAGTTAGAAGATACCTCCTGCAGCTACCGAACATTAACACTCCCTCTTAGCTAGGGAGGTATCTTTTCAAATATCCATGCACAAGTATGATGTTGACATCTCATCATGACGTCCACCATGGCTACTCCAATAGAATGAAACAAAAGGGCTTTCACCTCAAATCTCTCTTGCAGAGAGAAATGCATTAACAAGGGCTGATACCTCAAATCTCTTTCACAGAGAGAAATGCATTAACAAGGGCTGATACCTCAAATCTCTCTCGTAGAGAAATGCATTAACAAGGGCTGATACCTCAAATCTCTCCCGCAGAGAGAAATGCATTAACAAGGGCTGATACCTCAAATCTCTCTCATAGAGAAATGCATTAACAAGGGCTGATACCTCAAATCTCTCTCCCAGAGAGAAATGCATTATCAAGGGCTGATACCTCAAATTCCTCTGTCTCAGAGGAAAATGCATTAACAACGGCTTTCACCTCAAATTCCTCCGTCTCAAGGGAAAATGCATTAACAAGGGCTTTCACCTCAAATTCCTCCATCTCAAAGGAAAATGCATTAACAAGGGCTTTCACCTCAAATTCCTCCATCTCAGAGGAAAATGCATTAACAACAAATCTCCATGATGATGAAGTTCCCTCTGAAGCTCCAAGTACTTGCATCAACCTTCTGACCTCCTCATCCAAGGTTGCTTCTGATGAATTGTCAAACTCCCTCTGCATGTAAATTCCTCCTCTTCAAAGAAACTGATCTCAAAGATAACTTGAATAGGTTCCTCCTCTTCAAGAGATGTCTTCAACCACCAACTCAGTCCCATGGCTGCAAGCTATGACTCCATGCTTGATCATTTCTTCAATTGGCATGAGTTCCTTATAGGATGCCTCAAACTCTTCTTCTCTAGGCAATCTCTCATCACCCTCCTACTCCTCAATCCGTCCTGGAAGCATTTAGAGAGAGATTACTAATAGTTTAAACTATCCAGAAGAAATATCAAAGCTAGAAGCATACAAGGTTCACTAGCATGAATTAATAACTACATAAAAATTCATGAAAGGTACAAGTATAAGATACTTATTTCTTTATGTTGGTACACCAATGAGCTAGACTTATAGCTGTGTCTCATCTTCACCACCATCACTCAATCTCACCCTCATGAAGTGGGAATATGAAATGACCGTTTATCAAGGATTGAAGACTCCATTTAAATAACAGCCAATTAATGCTAGCCTTCAAGAGGCACTCCTCGAGACTTCTTCAGAAAAGACATACAACCATGAATTCCAAAGGGCTTCACACATCGTGGATGGCAACAAAATAGATTATATATAACACCCTCGTTAGCTCAAAGAATTTCTGCACATCCAGAACTCAAAACAAGCAATAGAATAGTATCTAGAAAGTCACAGCTTCACATCAAGTGAAACTAGCCCAGAAGTTACTCACACTTCCATACTGCCCATATATAACATTCTCATATCAGTTTTAACAAAACATGACTACCACGCATCAAGACCCCTTTGAACAGCAACAAGACATTCACCCACATTGCAGAAGATAAGTCAACACAAAATAGCATTGACTCCATCACTTTCTTTCCATGGCACTTGCACACACAGACTCAAACAACTTTTGCCATGCCTACTAATCATGTCTAAGATTTACAATCTTAAAAAGCCTTCAAAACTCCACTGAGCCACAAGAGACTGTGTTCCTGTTAGACCAAATCTGATCGGATCTTTTTGTAGACCCGCTCTGATACCATGTTAAATTTTAGGATCAGATTTAATAGAAAAACAGAAAATGCACACAAAGAACAAATGAACACAGTATTTATCCTGGGAAAACCCTCCTTCTCGAGGGAGAAAAACCCAGCCACAAATGTACTCTCTTATATTAGATGAAGTAGCAGCAAAACAGTTTTACAACTTGGCTCACAGAAGAATAGTATCTCTCATAGATACATGCATCCAAAAGAAACTCTGATATCTTCCTTACTATCAATCTGCTCTTTTCAAACACCTGCTGAAGATGGAAAACTTCTCCTTGAAAGCACACTTTGACTTAAGCAAGAATTCACACACCCAAATAAGGAATTGACATTTTTTTAATAGACAAGGAAAAGGTTTCTTTTGCATGCAAAAGAGGATGCACCAGTAGCATTACCATTGCCTATTTTAAGTAGGCATTACAAATATATTCCATGCAACTATTTAAGACAAACAAACAAATATTCTTTTGCATGACAGTCCGAATATTCCATTGCATGTCAGTTATGACTTATTTAAGGAAGATTCTCATGCATAAAAGTTACGCCAAATAAGAAGATTCTTCTGCAGTTAGAAGATACCTCCTGTAGCTACTGAACATTAACAAATTAAGAAGATTCTTCTGCAGTTAGAAGATACCTCCTGCAGCTACCGAACATTAACAGGGCCCACTCCCTTTATAATATTGAAATAAAAAATTACAAATGCCTGCCATGCAGAAAAGAAGGTTCTGAGAACCAAGAACTTTTGCAGAAAGAAATTTAAGGAAACCTACCGAGGAACAAAGAACTGAAACAAATTTTTAGTCTCAATACAATCAAGGAGAAAAAGAACACAAAAAAGCACATGCACCGAAAAAACTAAGCCCTTCGATTATTTCGAAGAAGTAGAGCTTCCAAAGTCTGTTGGGAGCCAGCCTCCACCGCCTCCATACCTTCAATGTGAAGCTTTTCAGCATCAGACTTCCTTCCAACCTTACGTTTGGAACCACAGTCTAGTTTAGATTTGCCACTGAAAGCCTGAGAAATCCCAAGTTTTCGCAGCGGTTCCAAAGTAAAGTCGTCAAAACAATCATGAATTTGATCTTCCAGGTCATCCATGAAAGGGAAGGTACTGTTAGAATTAGAGCCCGCCTCCTCCGATCCAGATGAGGTGTCTGGTGAACTATCATGATCAGGAGCAATTGGAGGAGAAGAGGGAACCACAGGCTGTGCCGAATTCAACTCAGAAACCTAAGGGGGTTCAAAAAACCTTCCATGATTCCGCCAAATAAACTCAGTATCAGGAGTGCCATCCTTTTTAACCCAGTCGTCAAAACAATCATGAATTTGATCTTCCAGGTCATCCATGAAAGGCAAGGTACTGTTAGAATTAGAGCCTGCCTCCTCCGATCCAGAAGAGGTGTCTGGTGAACTATCATGATCAGGAGCGATTGGAGGAGAAGAGGGAACCACAGGCTGTGCCAAATTCAACTCAGAAACCTAAGGGGGTTCAAAAAACCTTCCATGATTCCGCCAAATAAACTCAGTATCAGGAGTGCCATCCTTTTTAACCCACTTCTTCAAGCACACATTCTTTGCCCCAGTCGAACGCTGAAGGGAGCAAGCATCAACTCTATGCCCTAACATGTTACATCGGAAGCAGCGAAATAACAAACCCTCATAGTTTAAGAACCGAGTCCAAACACCAAGAGAAGAGTGGATCCGAGTAGAGTGAGGGAGGGGTTTAGAAATGTCCACCATCGTGCAAACCCTGTAGAAACGTCTATCCAAAGCTGCCATGTCTAGATCAGGCTTGACAAAGGACCCCTCCTGGTTGATCAAATTGCTTAGCAGATCCACATTGCGCAACACCAGGGGCAAATTGTAAAGCCTAATCTAGACAAGAATACAAGTAATCTTGGTCGTGGCCGGATCAAAGAAGGGTGACCAAGGAGAAATGAAAAGGCCCAAGTGTCCAAAAAACCATGGCCCGTTTTGCATCACAAAGTTGCAATCCTCCACATAGCAAAGAGTGATCAGGAAAAAACCAAAGACGAGATTCAACAGCAGGAGTAGACAGGTTACTCCAAGAGCTATTGATCCAATCATGACGAAGGCCACTGATGGACATTTGTGCAAGCACCTCAAAACCACAAATCGAACACCACAATCCCCCGCAACAACAACAATGCAGCCATCAGAAATGCAAAAATCCACTGGCTCGTCAGAGAAGGTCACAATAGAGTCCCCAAAAGAGAATCGATCATTTCTGGGCAAAGGGCCATTATCCAACTTCAGGGATGGAGGCAGGATAGGAGAAGCCATAGGGTGAGCTGAGCAAGGGTTTTGCGGACAGAGAATGCTCATGACAAAAATCTGTGCATACATGATAAGGATTAGACCTGTTCTTCCATCCATCAATAGGGGCAGAAGGCACATCACTAGAAGACACCCCCACAAGGGTCGCAGCCAAAGGATCGAGAGTTGGGGGAGGAGTGGGAGCAAGATCAGGAAGAATAGTGCTAGGGTTGGCCATGCGGCCCTGCTCCAAACAAAAATTACTGCAAACGTGAAAGGAGTTTGACTTATTTTGCAGACCACAACGGAAGCATGAACAAGATTTGTCGCCTGCGGGCCATCCTATGCCGAGTGTAGAGGATCGAAGGCAACAAAGGGAGAAGGGGGGCTCGACGAACCCTGAATCGAAGAGCCAAAACCCTGAAACCCCACCACACCAACACCATCTTGGGAACCCCCAACAAGTGCCTTGCTCTTAGTTGCGCCTTTAGGTTTAGAGCAGAAGTTCCGTGGCCTGTGTTTTCTCTCTCCCATGGGAAAATCTTCCCTCCCGCCATGTTTGCGAGCGGCAACATCACTAGGGCTGCCCTCTCACATTTTCGCTTTTTGATCTTATGATACAATTTCTCTTGCAGCCATTAGGAATTTTGAAGGACACCAAAGTGGAGATTTCAAGGTGGACTTAAAGTCAACGCATTGAAGGAAGCAGACAGTAATTTGGTCAGTTATTCTGAGAAGGCAATGGTGCTATTCTAGTGATGTGGATATGCAGGGTTGAGTGGCATGCAATGTTTTTGTAATTTTTCTCCTTTCAACCAAGCATTCTTCATAAAATGGCAAATGCAGTTTATGGTTAACTAGGTCTTTCTTGTTTTTCTAAAATGTTTTTAAAATGCAATTTTTTTGGAATGCTGTGGGCTCTCCCTGAGTCTGCCCAAAGTGCACCCAGGCCTGGCTTCTTTGCTCAGGTATGTCTTAGATCTACCCAGGCTAAAAAACCAAGTTGTGGCCAGATCCTAGCTGAACCCAGACTGGGATCTGAATCCGGCCTGGAACCTTGGATGAACCTGCTAACATAGCTATGATAAAATCTAAAAATTGACAGTTTGTAGTTATTGCTGTGGATTCTTCTGGGAGATGAGTGCCTTTTTAAGACATGTTTTATGTGCCAGTGGAAAGAAAATACCTCATGTAGGGCCATGGGCTAGGTAAGTGATGCTCTAATCTTTTACTCAGTTTAAGTCTCCAGTTCATTTGGAAACAAATAGTGTTGGTCTCATTTAATGATATCTCTTAATGGCATTAAGTCTTTTGTATTGATGGTTATTATGTTTGGCAGGTTATCTGCTCAATAATTTAGGAAAAAACTTTGCAAAACATCCAAATCACTGGTAGTTTATACTTTATGAGTATGTGAGACAAAATAACCGTTTATGAGTTTATATTTGACTGAGTATGTGAGACAAAATAACTGTTTATGATTTTATATTTGACATATTTTCAAACAATCAAATAGAACCGTTACCGTTCAGCCTTAATACGAAGAAAGTAGATAAAGAAAGATTTGCTAAATTTCTCATTCAGCCTTCTATTTCATCGGCTTGCTCTATTAAACTAGATTTTTAAGGGAAGAGATGGCCAGGGCATCTGGTTTATGGAAAACCTTTTAATGTTTTTAGGGTTTTCTGTCTAACTCATCCGTGTAGGATATTAGCATGAATGTGTGAGATTTCTCTGTCAATAGAATTTTCATTTAAAATTCAACCTTCTTACACTCTCTGCCACAGAGAGAGCCTTGAGCATTTTTGGAAGGAAGTAGCATACGTCAGAGATTTTGGGCTGAAATATAGAAGCATACAAAGATTTTACACAAATAATATGGTGCTTCTCTTGTTTCTCCTTATATTCGTACAATAACACATCGCGTATATATAGGATTCGCAAATCCTATTTTTTAGGAAACTTCCTAAACAACCTCCCAAATTATATTGAGTTGTTTTAACAAAACAAATATTCGTACCATCAATATAATAACCTATTAACAAACCTAATAAGTAATTATTATATGCATCCTATAAATGATGCAATATTTCTAACAAATAAGTCCATCACAGGATGACTTAAGTCTTTTTTTAATCAAGAGAACATAAGCACACTAAATTTTGGAATCCAAAATTGCTTCTCAGCTATGCTAATCAATATACAATTTTGTCTTGTTCCCTTCTGATTGTTTGTGGGTTGCCACACTTTATTTCTAGTTTATATCTGTGGTTGCTTGATGTGCCATATAAACTGTAATATCTTAATATAATTTTATCTTATATGGTGGAGCTAACTTTTCTGCATGAATTTAAAGAGAAATGTTTTTTGGTATTATGGCCATGTCCTGATAGCTTTGTATAATTCATACTAATATATATCAAATCTTGTCTTGATGCAATCATATGCTGCGTAAATTTAAAAGAGAATCTTTTTTGTGTGCCAACTTGAATAATAACTTGTGCATTTAAAATGTGCTCTGTGGGGCCATTGTTAGTTTCAACTAATTTTCCCCATCGGTGGCTCTTGTTCTC
Source organism: Sequoia sempervirens (assembly GCA_007258455.2). NCBI lineage: Eukaryota > Viridiplantae > Streptophyta > Pinopsida > Cupressales > Cupressaceae > Sequoia > Sequoia sempervirens. The sequence goes on along the minus strand of VDFB02005874.1, from coordinate 40,804 downwards.
CATGCCTATACTTTTCAATTGAACACCTTTTTCTTTGTGTTTGTCCTTGACCTGTTGCATCAATTTGACTGCTAGTTTATTTTTCTACAGATGGCAGAACTGGCTAAAAATATTCGAGAAATGAAATCAGTTCTGTATGGGAATGGCGATGCAGAGCCAGTACCAGAAGCCTGTGCTCAGCTGACTCAAGAGTTTTTCAAAGATAATACTTTAAGACTTTTTATTGTGTGCCTTCCAAAACTGAATTTGGAGGTATGATTATGGGCCTCATAAAGATCTTTGTTATTGTACTAAGGTCATCTTGTTTTGAATATTTGGGTATAGTTATTGCACTAAAATAGATGATTGAAAATTTATAGGTATTATTAGATACTGATGGGTGTAGTTATTGCACTAAAATAGATGATTGGAAATTTCTAGCTCAATAATTTAAATACTGAAAGCTTGAAATTTGCCCATATTTGGGAGCCTTCGGGAAAAAATGAGATACCCCGAGTTATCGAACTGAAAAAATATTTAATTCCTATTGTTTAGTCAGATAGGATTTGTAACTTTCAATGTTATGCCACTTACTTGAGACAAGGGCTTGGTTTTTTCTGGCAGGCACGCAAAGATGCAACTCAGGTTGTGGCAAATTTGCAGCGGCAACAAGTTCAGTCACGGCTTATAGCTTGTGATTATTTAGAAGCTAATAAAGATCTTATGGACATTCTGGTCTTGGGGTGAGTAAGATTTTCACAGTGTAATTATTTTTCAATATTAATGCAACTTATGTGTTTTTTGCAAAATTAAATTTGATGCAGCTTTTGGTACACATGAAGGACAGCAATTATATAATTGGCATTCATTTTAGTGTTGAAAATTGTAATTTATTGCAACTTGTTTCTGGTTTATAGTTTAATACAGATTAGATAAACTATTTTGAATTGGAAGGGAGTTAGTTTTTTTATGTAACATTATGGCAATAAGCTGAAGTAGCTTTATTGATTTAGACACTCCAAGGCCCTCAAGGACAGTCGTATGAAGTCTTTTCAATTTTTTTCTTGTTTTGAATTCTCTGAATGATCATGTCAGTGATAAGAAGCCTCCCTCAAGAGGCCCTTTGAATTCTTTGGGGAACCAATTTTGCCTCTTATAGTGCAAATAAATAAGGGATTTATGGATTTGAACCATCAGGGTCCACAAACAATGTCAAAATAACAGAATATTAGATGATTTAAAAACTTTAAAGTGCTAAAAACAACAGGAAATTAGCTTGAAACCACAACACAATAGTTAAAAAACTTAGATCATATATCAGAGCTACCTACAGAATCAAATGAAGTGCACTTGGAATTTCAAGATAGAAGATAAGCTTTCACTAGCTGTTTGTATTCATTGAGTTAAATGATTGACAGAGCAAGCTGCCATAATCTTAATTATCATTGACATCAGTTAGTGGGCGTCTTACAACATAAAGTGTAATACCTTTAAACTCCAATGACCACAGTTTAACATTACAAAATTTAGTTTTATGAATGAAATTGCTCATTGCATAAGATAAATGGTTGTGTATAGGTGCACAACATATCTTTTGCCTTGGATGCTTCATACCCACAGTTAGACTCTATCATGGGGCTGTTCACAAGAAAATGCTGGCAGTAGAGGTATAAGCTAAAATGTACAGGTGCAGCACCATGCCCAAATATCAAGTAGAACAGTGCAAAAATGCCTTTGGACTTATAAAAAACATGCCTGGGGGGTACTGTAATGTCCCACCCTGGATGGATTCGATATTTTACGATTTCTCCATGTTTGACAATGCACACATTTTGTTAAACAGTTGCCAGGCAGGTTGCAAATGATTTGTCAAACAGTTACCATGCATTATGTTCACCGTTACATAACAATTTGAATTGCCACTATTGATTAAATGATTATGCCATTTACAAGAACTTATGACAGTGTTGTACCCAAAATAAATTTTTGGCATTCTGCTTAAATTGAGCTAAATCATGTAAAAATACCGTCAAAAGTCTGTTTTAGGTCAAACCAAACATAAAGTCTTTGTGGGTTTCTGTAAGGGACATATTTCTAAAATTCTGAAAACTTGAAAATTAGGGTTTCAAACCCCTATTTTCAGGGAAAACCCTGAAAATAGGACCTTCTTGGAAATGATTGAAAATGATTTTGATAGGACTAATTGACTTAACGATCATACTGTCAGAATTATCAAAAGACATGTTTTTCTCTAGTGGGTCTATTTCTATTTTTCAGGAACAGAGTTAGGAGCTCCGCGACCATTAATGGCAGATTGGCCAGTACTAGGTGCTGAAAGCTAAGCTTCAAAAGCTTCAACGACGCAACCATGGCAGAAAAGGATTAAAAAGATGCCGTTTGATGGAGGAGATTCTGGAAACTGAAAAAGGCCAAAATTTGGCTAACTCTGGAAAACCACGCCTTGTTACCAAGGAAGAAATCTAGTCAAAGGAGTCAAAAGGTGCCCCTACTGAAGAAAGGCGCCCTTGAATGAGATGATGCAGATGTCAGTTTTTGAAGAAGCTTGTCTTCATGAGATCTCTTCAGCTCTAGTCCAGCTTTGCAGTGAACCTGTCAGCCAACTTGCGAGACAAATCAAACAACTTCAATAGTTGATCGTTAGAGCATACAAGATAGAAGATAAATTAGTGAGCTTCAAGGCAAAAGCGCCCCTGCTAGCCAGGGGTGCCCTTAGATTCAAGGCACCTGATGAAGTTATTAACAACTGCTTTATACAAGGCATCTGTTTAACCCTCTTCTAGCATCGCGATCAATTTGACAGCATGTTCACAAGACCTGCCGAACAGTCAAAGGCTGAGATTAAGCTAAAAATGGCAGAGGTGGAGACTGAATGAAGAACATTGAAAAATGGCTAAGTACCAAGGGAAAAGCGCCCCTACTGAAGAAAGGTGCCCAGTCTTTTGGGCATCCAGATTCAGTCTGTTCGTCCAGTGATCTCCAAGATGACCTCCACTTTGATTGATCTCAACAACGAAACCACCAGTGAAGGCAATAGACAACTCAGTCAACTGATGACGAAGATCGAACTAAGGCAGTTCACAACACAAATATAATCAGTCAACGAGTCAGGGGCGCCCTTGGATTTGGAGGACTTAAATAGGCCTTCAAGAGATGAGATACCAATCATCCTCTCCAGGAATGAACGGGTCATCCAATAAATTGTCAATTAAAGTCATCAGACTCATCAATTGACGATGATGTCAGATCGAAGCACGGAGAGTCTGAAATGATGAAAACGAAGAACAGTCATGAAAATTGACTAAGTCAGAGTTAAAAGCGCCCCTACTGGAGAAAGGCGCCCTTTAATTTGGAGCCTCAAACTCAGGTTTTTGGTGTAATTGCTCTCAGGCATACCTCTTCAGGTTGGTTCTATCTCAACAACAGATCTATCAACAACTGCCAGAGATCAATTGAACAACCAAGAGCAAGGATCAAATAGAAGCACTCCAGCTTGGAAAATAGTGAAAAAAGTGCTCAAACTCAAAATGGATGCCTAAAATGGTCAAGGCAAGGTTTGTTGACTTCAGTTAAGATATTTTGGAGGCCAACTTGGCCAAATCACCCCACGATCAGTGGAAATCAACTTTTTGAACTCCAGATCAGGCCAAATCAGGCTTAAGACATGAGTTGGCGCCCAAACTTTAGGGATTCAAGCTTGAATCAATATAAATCAACTCTAGGTGTCTCTTTTTCATTATTTCTTTTGCAGGTTGAAGATCAAAACAATAAATTGCTCTCTAGGACACATCTTTTCAAGATTTGGCAAGGGTTTTTGACCATTCTTCAATATTTTTTGAAGATCGGAGGCATAAGGAGTTTTCTTCTTAGAGGTTGAATTTAGAGGCAGATTTTCTTAGGAAGACAACTAATAACTTCCAATCCACCTCTTGTCTACTTCCTCTTTTCTTGTCTTAGGTTTTCTTGCATGTCACAAAAATCAATAGGCTACCATAGATCTGACCAACTAGGTGTGATCAGGATAATTTTCTAGTAAAAACCCATCTCGTCAAATTTTCCAGAAACAACAAACTCACTGCCCCTATTTTTTGGGGTTTTTTTCGAAAAAGTCTCAGGATCAAAAATTTGAGGAACTGGGTTTGTTCAGCATTGAAGCACGAATAAAACCCATGTGCCAGATTTTTCCGAAAAAATACTTCTCAGCAGGCACTAATTTTAGGGGTTTTCGAAAATTGTTAGAACTGGGTTGTGTGCACAGTCAATCTTTAAGTCTTTCAGGATGCAGTCTCCCAGGTGCAATACAAGACCAAGACGGCCTTGTACCATGATTTCTTGAAAACGACTAACACAAACTTACATCAAAAGAACTCAGTGGTAGATTCAGAAGATTTGGAGGGCATGAATCAAATCACATTACAAAACATAGAAGAATCTGTGTTGCTTTAGGTTGCATCCATACCCATTACATTACAGAGTGTGGAGCTTGTAATCACTTGCATTAAGCATTACAATCCTACCACGAGAGAAATCCGATCAGTGGATGGGAGGGTAATTTGCAGTTTGAAGCCAAGGGACATTGAAAAATGTTTTGATATTCCACCGTGCCCTACCATTGTGGTCATATCAGTGACATAATGCGAAAGAGCATTTGAGGCAGCCAAGGATAAATGTCAAGGAATAATGGCAAAAAGATGGCTAAAAGTGAAAAAGACCAACTTGCCTAAATTGGTTGGATGAGGAGAATTCAGAGACGAGTATGCAGTGTTGATCACTCTACTCAGCAGGATCACTGGATAGGAAGAGGGCAATTAGTTTCGGTCATGGATGTACTACATCATTGCCAAGATTATCAGCAAAAGAGAACATTATGACTGGGCCACCTTGATCAGTGATACACTCCACCAACAGATTACCGGGTTTCTAGAGGCTCATAGGTTCCACATGTGTTACCTAATATACCTGATTGCCTTCCAAGGCGAGTTCAAGGCACTAAACAATGTGGGGACCTTAGGTGTGCAGAAGGTCCATGAACATTTTTCACATCTTGAGTTTACTCAAGCGGAACGACACTTCAAACAGACATGTGACCTCTTCACTATGCACACGGTACGAGACCTCGACCATGAGATGCACATGCGTATATCACCAACAACAAAGGAGGCAATGGTGGATTGGGCGGATTGGTTTATCCAATTCCCCACATTCACCTACATACGCGTGTATGGTTACAATGGTCACCTCGCCATGATGCCACGCTACCCTTCAGATAGGTAGTCTTCATGGAATTCCTAAGGCAATTGGCCGAAGTTCACACCCACCTACGCCTTAAGAAGAAGATAGCTGCAATCTTTCCCATTCAGATGGGACTCTATAGATGTAGAACAACAACAAATGCCAAGTTGATGAGCCAAGAAACGGTGAAGCTAAATCTCAAATACCTCATTGAGAGAAGGTCTTATGATCCCAGAGGCCTCTATGTAACACATCTTGAGCAACGCTCATCACATGAATCTTCTATGGAAGATTACTGGGTCAATTGTGACGATGAGTATGAGGTACGAAGAAGGAACTATAGCCGGTTTAGGCTCTCACAAATTGCTGACTTTATGTCAGAAGACATTGAGGGCCTATTTGATGATGAAGGGGAAGTCATTCTCCCCTCGTTCTTCATAGATTCAGTGGACTCACAACCACTCGGAAGAGTAGATTGGTATGCAAAAGAAAACCCATCTATAAAGGAGAGAACGAGTAGAGTTGTCAGAAACAGTCAACTCTACCTAGACAACAAGAGGACAAGGAAGGTAGTACTGCCCAGAACATAGCTGCCACAAGTTCAATCTACACTACCTTCCACGTCAAGGAAGAAGCCTAGGCAAAAGCAATGGAGCAATCTTCCCAAAGGAATGCGGATGCCAGGACACACGAGGGGAAGAACATAGGGTTACATGTGGAGATAGCCACACACACACCCGAGATAGTCACGGGAATTGCTGCCCCCGAACTAGCGATTGAGATAGTCACTGCAGAGATAGAGCCAATAGTAGAAGTAGCAACAGCAGAAATGGTGCCTGTAATAGAGACAGAGCCACCTACATCACCAACATCCCAGCAGTCACAAGTCCCCATCAACTTGGACTCTCCACCAAGAGACGTCACTCCAGCACAGTCTCACTCATTGGGCATTCAGGGGCTCAACATTCCTCCTTCCAACGAGGCTAGTCAAGATTCTATCTGGCTTGAGGGCTTCCTAGGAAGGAAGAGGGAAAGGTCATCATACGAGCTTGACCTCACAGAGTTCAATCATGTCCCACAAGACATTCCGACAAAGAAATTGAAGAAGCAAGTACACGTGGAAAGGAATGCAGAGAATGAGTTCATCATAGAGACTGCTGCCCCACCTGAGGACAAAAACATACATGAGGTACGAGTTGAGGACTTCACATTATCCAAGCTCAACCTTGGAAAGACCACACATCAGGTGGAGGCAGGCCTTCTTGGAATTGCCTCAGTGAGTGTCCAAGAGAGGATGGCTAACGATGGAAAGGACAAAGCAGCCTTAAAGGTTGAAAATCAACAATTGAGAATGTAAATTTCTAGCTTAATGCACGACACCCCGAACTTCTCGGCCTTATCACAGGAATGCTGGATCTTCCCATAGAGCAAAATCATCATCATTTGATGACATATGGAAAACACTTCAGAGATCAAGTGGAGGAATTTGTTCTTAGAGGACGATGTATACTGGAGAATCTATACCAGTTAAGGGATAGAGCACATGGACTCTGCGCAGAGATTCAGCAGTCGAAGCAAAAGATAGCAAAAAAGAGGCCAGGTGATGAAGTCACAATCGCAGACTTGCAATTGGCATATCAATCAGTCTTCTATGAGGAAAACAAGCAACACCTTTTTGCTTGGAAAGAACAGCGGGCATACAAGGTGAAAGCCTATGATGCCAATTCAGTAGAACTGATTGACTATTGACGGGTTGTCGCAAATATTATCAACTTCGCAAGAACGTTGGTAATATCCTTCCCTCACATAGAATATCAACGCGAGGGAGGAGAGTACATTGAGCTAGTGACAGTGCAAAATCAATTCCGGGATGTCATCCGCAACACCTTCCTCGATGATCCAAATGGTTGCAAGTTGGCCAAAGTGGCAGCCTTGTCTACCAAGTTGCCCAGTGTATTGACTTTCAACAGCAGCTTGTGATGGGCGAAGTAATGTTAAAACGCCACATCATCATCCTGCAAAGCATTAATTACCTAGAGGCTGAGGAAGTCAACGAATGGATAGAGACACTGTTGACCAGTGGTGAGTTGTAAAGGCACCTCAAAAAGGATGTCCTACCCTCCAGAAAGGCATTAAATATGATCGGAGTTAACTTGATGCCCCTTTCCAAGTTAACTCCACGTCCCACAGATCATACATTGTCAGATCCTACTAATTGAGGATGTCTAACTGACTTCCATAATTTGTGGATCTCAGATCTCCACTAAAAGTGGATGTCTATTTTGGAGGCACACTTTGTAATAAAGTTCACCTTTAGTTTAGTTTCAGTCAACTGAAGTAGTTTCCAGTTGACTCTTTGTTTAGTTTCAGTTAATTGATTGCTCACCTACTTTTAGATATAGGAATAAATCTTGCTAATTGATTGGCAAGAACTGATTGTTAACTCAAGGAGATTTTAGGGTTGCCTACTCCTTTGAGTTCTATAAATAAGAGCCTTGGGCTCATTATTTGTTAACTTTTACTCACTATGCAAAATTGCTGCACCATTGTTGCCAACAAGTTTGAAAGTGATTATTTGTTCACTCTTGGATGAGAGTTGATTGGTTTGATGAGTAATTGTGCATGATTTCATGCCTTTGCATGTCCCAATTCTTTGTAACTCGTTGATGAAATTTGAAGAAGAAAATCAAAAGGCGCGTGCATTTTGATCCAAATATTTGTGTTCTTTCAACGTTTTGTGTTAATAGCTTGTTGTTTCAATCTCCTCCTCGGACAGGGGTTCCTCCTCCTTGGATATTTTGTCATTGACAGTTATCGTGTGATGTTGTTTAATGAATTGTCTTTCAACCTATACTTCGGACAAGGGTTCCTCCTCAACAAGTTTGTCAGCCAAATCATCGTGATTTGTTGTTTCTAGTAAGTTGTTTCCTAGCCTATACCTCGGACAGGGGTTCCTCCTCCTTGGCAAGTCTGAGATCCAACTTACCGTAAAGAGTGTTCACTTGCATAAAACCTTATCCTAGCGTATATCCGAGAGTTCAGAGCCTCGACCATATTCTAAGGAGACGGCAGATTCAAGTGATCCAACCAATCCATTCCTGCTACTATGCCCTCATGCTCTGTTTATCTTGAGGAGATAGGATAGATTAAAAGCTAGTTTAGTTGTAGTTAAGATTTGCAGAAACCAGAGAAAAGCTTAGCTACGACGCATTGTGTTTGTGCACCCTTGTGTCCTGTTGTGAGTAAAAAAGATAGGAACCTTAGTACTTTTTTACGCATACATTAGCAAAGAGGGATCTTCCTCTCTATAATCCGAAGGAGCAGTACTATAACACTTGCAATAGCTAACCGTTTCCAATAAGCACTCCAGAGGTGCTAATTGAAACGCCAACAGACAATAATATATATATTTTCAGAAATACTTCTAATTCTTTCATAGTATGTAGCCATTACATTATCCAAAATTTCACATTCAACATTTACACATAATTAAATGTTCATTACAACACAGATAGACAAATTAGCTAACCTTAATATTAGCACCTTTCTCTTATACACCAATCGCTGACTTTACAACCTAGCGATTATCTCCTTCAATTGGTACGATGACCAACAAAAGTGAAGTTAGCAGGCATAAAGGACCTGACCAGCAAATTGGAGGTTGTTGACAGTTTTGTCTTCTTCCCAATTTCCACATAGGACTCCCAAGCTCTGAAAAGCATCGATTCCTTCACATAAGATGGCACTTCCCATATAGCATACGGTAGGTAGTCATATTGGAGCGATTTGTCTTTGGCAGATTAATAAGAGTCAATCCCCTTTGACCCTCGATTGCTCTTCCCAACTCCATGTCACCAATTTAAGGCTGGTAGATTCGATGTGTTTGGCACAAATAAGGTCAGTGAATTGAACTGAGGAGTTACATCTCCTTTAGAGCGCTGTGGCAGATAATAACAAGGGAGGTGGCTTGATTAAGCTTCAACCGATAGCAATATTGGGTGCTATAATAGAAGCAACCTGTCATGATTTTGACCAAATCTTCCCACGGCTAACATAGAAGAATAACAATAGGGTGGCGGTAATAATTTAATGAAGTCCTTTGATATTCAAAACACAGTGACTCTTTCCCAAGTGAAATAAAGGATGAACTGATTTTCTACAGATGTTAAGGCCGTGGCTTGCAAGAATAACTCCCAGGACTCCTCCAGAATATTATAATCACTTCAAATGCTCATGTGGCTCAATATGAAACAAAGCGATAATACTTCAGCTGTGAACATAAGGAATAAGCTATGGATTACTTAGATCCTCTATTCATGCCTTTAAAAAAATATGACTCGACTCCTTAATATGCAATGGCTAGAATATGGAGAGGGTGTGGCGGTTCTTTTACCACAGAGAATAATGTGCACTGATATATTATTCAACAAATAACAATGATTCATCACCAATCATTTTGGGCTTATCATTGATCATTATATAATTTGGAACCTGGACGGCTCTTTAGGATAACCTCAATAATATTAAATTCTTAAAATATGTAAACCTGTCCATATTCAAATCATAATTTGCTTATCTGTAATATTTGGTAATCCTTCAAATGGAATACTTGGCAAAACCTTGAATATCCTATAAATTCTTCCACTCCGAAAATTATTATTAACCCTTGAATATTCTGAATTTTTTTTTTTGGAGGAAACTTTAGAAATTTATTAAAACGTTATCATGCAAATGCATAACCCTTGAATGGAGTTATCAACATTCACCCTTGGGATGTCTGTCAATCCTACAATTGAAGATCCTCATGAGGGATTTCGTCCTCACAAAGCCAAGACCTCAGTCCAACCAGCAAACCCTTGTGTATATTTTCCAGCATATGCACAAATGAGCTTACTTCCCTTTTTATATCCATTTGGGAATCCCTTTTTAAAATTCCCACCCAAAAACATTAAACTTCTTTTAATAAAGTGACTTTATAAAAATGTCTTTTGCATATTTCCTTGGTGTAACTTTATATCCCCTCAATCTAGTTATTTAATATTACCTTATTTAATGTACTTTTGCCATGCAACATTAAATAATTAAATTAATTAATGTTCGTAAGGTGAGTTGGAAGACGGGGACATTACAGTCCTCCCTTCTCGGAGATTGCTTGTCCCTAATCAATCCACACCTGTACACCATCGCCAGATACCAGGATACCATATGAGCCTGTAGAATGCTCCACCATATCTCCTCTGCATCAACTGGATGAAACTCAACTCAACAGCTCTGTTAATCGCTATCCAAATATGAAGCAATCTACCAAGCATAGAAATTCTTGGATCCCACAGCCAAATTGGTCCACCATTCCCTATAATTGTTGACTTCCGTTGCACCACTCTGATATAATCATTACCACTCCAAGAGTTGTGAAGCAACTCATCGTGATCATTGGGGAGTGGTGTACCAATTACACCAATCCCTGGATCCCAAATCATCACATCATCACACCCACCGTAAATGAAGAGATAGGTGTCTCTGATACCAATTGAAACTCTAATGTGTCAAGACTTTGATTCCTGTATTTGTATGTAACCATCTAGAAGAAACAAAGTAGGAGACCTGCAAGATTTGGATTCATCTTGTGAAGCAACTCATCGTGATCATTGGGGAGTGGTGTACCAATTACACCAATCCCTGGATCCCAAATCATCACATCATCACACCCATCGTAAATGAAGAGATAGGTGTCTCTGATACCAATTGAAACTCTAATGTGTCAAGACTTTGATTCCTGTATTTGTATGTAACCATCTAGAAGAAACAAAGTAGGAGACCTGCAAGATTTGGATTCATCTTTTGAAGATGGAAGCACATCATACTAGAGTGAACTATGTAGTCTTTGATCCAACCCACATTTATGTGTCATCAAATAATTTGTGTACGGGCTGAAAGAAAAATGATGAGCATTCCTTACAATGCAGTCAAGGTGAAATTCACCTGCTTGCGCCAATGGAATACCTGACTAGTCACTTGGATTCCATATCTCATCATTCTCATTGCACGAATTAGGTGTCTCACATCTCAGATCATGAAGGGCAGATTTTGCATTAGCTCTGTAAGTCTTCTCTGCAAACTTGATGGAAAGGTCACTAGCTGAAAGCAAATGGAGGTAATCTGACGTCATTACCTCTAAAGCATGTTTGATAGTCTGCAGATTTGGTATAGCAGCTCCAAACATTACCCCTTTTTTCCTTTCTTCAAGTTGAGCTGACCAAAGGGGATATTCAATGAACTTGTGCGTGCTATCAAAGTGAGTTAGGGTTTGAACAACCTTATTTTCAGTGACTTTCAGCTGATCCTTCCATTCGCGTGACTCATTGAGCCAGTGATCACAATCAGTTGCATAAAATGACTTTTCTGATTTGCTTTTAAGTGTAGGAGGCATATCATCATGAATTTCATTTTTCCCACTAGACAATGCCTTGCATCCTCATGTCAAAATGATGGAACAAGACATATCATCATGAATTTCATTTTTCCCACTAGACGATGCCTTGCATCCTCATGTCAAAATGATGGAACAATGTTATGATCTAACGCACTAATCTCTCAAGAATCTGCCTCCTCATCACAAGACTTACCAATATAGAGACTTGTGCACATTTCACTTGTGGATGCCCTAAATGGTTCCTTTTCATGGAAACCCATCATATCATTCTGCTCCTTTTTCATCTTATCCTTTGCACTCATTCCACTAGTGTCATTTGGTGTTAGCACATTGGTCATTTCTGATTTGTACTAATAATAATGTTTTCTCCATTTAGCTTTGAACTTGGCAGTATTGGTGTCTTGGAAGCATGGAATGGTCCATATTTCATTTGATTGGGAAAAAGTATCTGAATGTGGCAAGTCATGTATTCTCCCTAAAATAAAAGATGAATTGTAATACATATTCAAGTTATTATCTTGGCAATCTCTTATTAGGAAGTGAGGCCTTTTCTCGGGAATTAACTCTTTCAGAACATTCACCTCATTCATAACTATGACTCCCCATGTCTAGAAATAGGCATAATGCAATTTTGGTAGTGGTAGATCGACTTACCAAGGTAGCCCATTTTATACCAGGAATTCTTACTGATGGAGCATCTATCATCGCCCGGAAATTCATGCAAGAAGTCTTTAAATTGCATGGTGTGCTAGAGAAGATTATTTCAGATAGAGATGCACGTATGACTTCGAGGTTTTGGCAAACCTTGTTTACCTCATTGGGAACTCAGTTGAACATAAGTTCAACATATCAACCGGAGATATATGGTCAAACGGAGAGAGTGAACCAAGTGTTAGAGGATCTACTGAGGGTGTATTGCATGGATGAGCAGTATAAGTGGGAGGACTATCTTCCGCTTGTGGAATTTGCATATAATAATTCTTATCATTCTTCTATTAAAATGGGCCCATTTGAAACATTATACGAAAGAAAGTGCCCAACTCCTATAAGCTAGGATAAGCTAGAAGATAGGATTAGCCTTGGTCCAGAAATGCTTTCGAAAATGGAGGAACAAATCAATTTGATCAAGAAAAGGCTAGCATAAGCCAATGATAGACAAAAGAGTTATGCTGATGCCAAACACGTACCCAGACATTTATCGGTAGGAGAAAAAGTCTTGTTGAGAGTTTGTTAATTAGTAAAATAATCAGAGTAATATTATTAAAGAAGAGCCTTGCTCTTATAGACTTTACAAACCCTATACATTAGGGAGAAGATTTAGTTAACTGAAAGAGTTAACTAAACGTAACTAAAGCAAACTTAAAGCTAAACAAAAAGAGTTAACTAAACGTTAATTGAAGCAAACGAAAGCTGAGGAGTAAGTTAACTACAGGTTAACTTACGACTTACTAAAGAGTAAATAACGCTAAGATGACCATTAATATTACATTTAATATTAATACCCTCCCTTAATGGTCATCATACAAATAAAAACCTAAGTCTACCCATATTGTGTTGGTCATCAAAATGCAAAGTGTGCAGACTCCTTCTGCTCAGTCTGCTCCACTACATGAGCACTTTGTTGAGATGCTTCTTGGTTGGACTTCTCATCAGCCAACCGCTTTTTGCAATACCTTTGTATATGACCAATCTTCCCACAGTAATGGCAAGTAAAAGACTTCTTGGACCCCTCCTAATCGCCTCGTCCTTTCTGCTGAGTGGACTTGCCTTTGCCAATGTCCTTGGTAGTAAATACTTGTTCAACACTTGGAGACTCACTGTTGCTCCCAAACTACTTCTTCCACCTATCCTGCTGCAAAAGCTTGTTGCACATCTCATCAAACTTCAAGTCAACATTGGTGGATGTAATGTTGAGCGTTTTGATGAAGTGCTTGTAGGAACGTGGCAAACTTTGCAAAGTGATCACCCCCATATCCTCCTCTTCTACCTTATGACCAATGGCCTCCAATTGATCGTGAATATTTTTTACTTTCATCAAGTGCTCCTGCAAAGACACTTGGTCATCCATCATAATAGAAAAGAGCATATTCTTCAGAAAGAAAGCCCTTCCCTTGTCTGAGGTCTCATGAAGATCTTTCAAATGCTTCCAGATCTCTGCAGCAGATTTACCAGATGGTATTTCTGGTAACATGTCATCGGCGATAGATAATTTAAGAAGCATGACTGTCTCCCTATTACTTCCATCATACTTGTCTTGATCCTTCCCAACAGTAGTGGGACAAACTTCTGTACCAAGAACAAGCTCATCTAGACACCGGTACTCAAAGATGGTAAGCATCCTCTGCTTCCACGTGTTGTAATTCTTTCCATTGAACCTCTGCGAACTTTCCAACATAATTTTGGACAAAGACGCCATCCCTCCTGTTTTCCAAAGCACGAAAACTGAGATAACTTCTGTGATCAGTTGGAAAAACACTGGACAATCAGCTGGCACAACTCCGATTTTTCAAAAATCATCTGAAAAAGAGGCTCAGAATGTGTAAATTTTTTTAAGAAATTTTTTGAAAACTCTCTTCAAATTTTATTTTCCTAGAAAAATTGTCAAAACTGGCTCCAAAAAAGAACTTTTTTTTTTCTTCAAACTACCATGAAATATTAGAAAATCACCTTAGAATAACTGGCACAAAATTCAAGACACGGATTTCAATGTACCCATGAACTAGAAAACGTCACAAAAATGCAACAAACGCTAGAATCTCCACGAATCTATAGAAAAATATCAGAAATTTGCAGAGTCGTAGCTCTAGATTTAGACAAAATACTTCAAAATTGCGGCCATAAAATGTTGAAAACATCTTTAGAAATTCCACAAAATCGTGGCTAAGAACCACCAGAAAACGCGTTCATGAGAGAACACAAAAAAACAGAGGCGCCCAAATGCAAAAAAAACTCACAAAAATCTGTGAATAAAGGCGCCAATATTTGCAGGTAAAAGATGAGCTTCAAAACGCCTAGGTCGTGCGCATAAAAGAAGAACCAGGTAGGAGAAAAATCGCACTAAAACATGTTGCGGCCTAATAAGACTACCAGTCGCGTTCAAAGATTAGAAATTGCGCCCTAAAAATACAAAACGCGGCCTGAAAAGACGAAAAAATCACGCAAAAACGTGTCGCCAGAAGCTCCTCGTGCAGCCCATAAAACTCTTCAGATCGCGCTAGAAGAAATGCGACCTTAGAGAACACTTCAGATCGCGCCAGAAGAAATGCGTCTACAGTAAAAAAACGTGCCTCCATAGAACCGCGTGAACCTTCAGACAGCGAAAAAACTTAGAAAATCTGTGGAAACCCTCAGACAATCCCTAGAAAAACTTTGCTATTTTTCATCTGCAAAAACCCTCGAAATTTGCCAGAAAAATGAAATGCGATTTTGAAAGACAAAATAATATTTGAAAAAATAATAGCTAACCAGGCTCGAACATGAGCTCTGATACCATGTTAATTAGTAAAATAATCGGAGTAATATTATTAAAGAAAAGCCTTGCTCTTATAGACTTTACAAACCCTATAAATTAGGGAGAAGATTTAGTTAACTGAAAGAGTTAACTAACGTAACTGAAGCAAATTGAAAGCGAAACAAAAAGAGTTAACTAAATGTTAACTAAAGCAAACGAAAGCTGAAGAGTAAGTTAACTAAAGAGTAAATAACGCTAAGATGACCATTAATATTACATTTAATATTTAATAGAGTTAAACCTCAAAAGAGTGCAATCAAGTTTGGGAAGTCTTCTAAGTTAGCTCCACGCTATGTAGGTCCTTTCGAAGTTCTTGAGGAAGTTAACCTGGTTGCATACAAAATTGCTCTATCACCCGCTCTTGCTAGGATGCATAATGTATTTTATGTTTCTTATCTTAAGAAATATTATCCAGGAAATGATCACATAATTGATTGGAATGCACTTCAGGTTTAGGACCTTGGGGTGGTCATGATCGAGCCGCTCAAGGTGCTTGAAGCGTGTAGGCTCCGCCTGCATAATAGAGAGGTGTTGCAATGCAAGGTCCAGTGGGACCAATATTTTGAAGACGGTGCCATGTAGGAAGATTATCTAGAGATTAAACAAAAATTTCCACATCTTTTCTTTGATTACGAACCAGTGTTTGAAAACTTTAGTTAAATTTGATATATGTATAATGATACTTTGGATCGGGGACGATGAATCTTAAGGGGGGGAATATGTTACATCCCATCCCTGAATTACTATTTACTTTTCACTTTAACTTGAAATGCAGTGTGAATTTATGAGACTATGATGATTGACAAGTTGAATGTTTGATGAAAAATATGTAAATGCAATGGATTCATGTAATGAAATGAAATAATGATGTATATGCAATAAGATGAATGCGATATAATGAAATGGCTAACTACGTGTTTTGGTTGCCAAGTGGATGATAGGTCTAGATTTCGTGCTTCTAGATGAGGGGGAGTATCACCTAAGAGAAGGAAATGGTTAAAGATCTAAATAATAAAGCCGTCTGAGTTCGTTGAGTTGTGCTTAGGTTGGGTTTGATCGTTGTCGTAATCAAGTAAGTTGTATCTTAGATATGTCTTGCAGTTACTTTAACCTAAGTCAAGTCAGGGAAGTTTCCTTGTAGAAGGCTTTAGGGTGTTGGTGTTTTCTATATATATATATATATATAAAGTTGATAATAATGTCAAGTGGATTTAGTATTGATAATACTCAACTAAGGGAAATGATAAGTGTGTATAACTTTGTATGCTTATGTGCATCATGGTCTTTTGGTTCGATCTTGTAAATACATACATACATACATACATATATATATATATATGCGGTATGCATGGATATGTACACACGTATATATCTATACGTACGAATAAATGAGCATGTATATACCTGATTTGGTTGTAATCGGTAGTCGGTGTATATATATACTCATTTCATGTAAGTATATACGTATGCAGATATGTAGGAGCATACAAGAATATATACATATATATGTATTATATATACATATATATATGTATATGTATACATATATATATATATACATATATGTATATATATGTATGTGTGTGTGTGTGTGTGTGTGTGTGTGTGTGTGTGCAATAATAATGCAAGTTAATATCAATTATTTAATATCTAAAAGGGCAAATAAAAGTAAATTAAGATGGCAAGTTATAAGGCTTAGAAAGCCAAATTAATAGGCCATCAAAAGGGGCCGCAATATTGTTGGTTGAAGCATGAACTAAATGCAAATGTTTATCAAGATAAATAGCCACGAGTTGGCTGTGGGTAGGAGCTTATTTAATGTTTGAACTGCCCTTTTAATGTTGCACAAAAATAGAAGTTAAAGTGGTCATTATGGGGTGCATGACTTGATGAATTTGTTGCATTTGGTAGCCATAATATTCTGCTGTTATAAAGCAGCATGTGCACAGTAAATCAAGCCCCACGTCCCTTTTAGAAGGCAGGAATATTTGCTAATTTAAAGGGAGATTAAACAGCCCAAAAGTGCCACTGCAATTTCAGCTTTTCAAGCTTTGAAAAAGTCAATGTTTGAAGTGGTCTTTGATAACAAATTTCAGTCGGTTATAAAGGAGTTATCAGCTCCTATTTAGGGGGCATTTTGGTTGACCCATATCTGCTAATTTCCAGCCACTTAGTGGCCAAGACATTGCTATTTATTGCTCTTTAAGATTCAAAAGTAGTTCCAATGTTGGATTTGAAGGAGGTTTTTGAAATCTTTTATTTATTTTCTTTTTGGCAGCTGCTTCAGCGTGGAGGAATTGTGTTTAAGTCACCTCAAACTGTTTTCTTTAAATGATTCTCAACTGCATGCATTATGGTTAATCATAAGTTGTTGGTTTTCGGTTAAGGAAGTTAATGACTGCATTTGTGAGGGGCGCTAGTGGATGATCAAGTTTGTTGAAACTCGTCTTTAAATACTGGAGCTTTGTTTTGTAGAAGGGTTACGAAAAAAATAAGAAGCATAGAATTTGTGTTGCTCTCAGTTTATTTACTTGGAAATCTGTTTAGTGTAAGTTTGGGAAAAACTCTAATA
Organism: Sequoia sempervirens; assembly: GCA_007258455.2. Lineage (NCBI taxonomy): Eukaryota > Viridiplantae > Streptophyta > Pinopsida > Cupressales > Cupressaceae > Sequoia > Sequoia sempervirens. Next base: position 23,059 of record VDFB02005874.1, on the reverse strand, counting down.
GAGGTCTGCAGTTCGTTCACAAAGGAAGGAAGAAGCTGAGCAGATAAGGAAGCTTAGAGTTCAGAAGCTATAGTGTTTAAAGGGCAGTCAATAGCATTTTCAAATAGAGTTAACAGGCATGTCATATGTTCTGAACTATTTTTCTATTCTTGATTCTTGCATGTAGGTGAAAAGAATAAGTAACCATGAATGGCTTGGGATAAATTTGTTAAGTTCATAAATGGGAGTTAAATGCTAATATTTTGATAATGTATAGAATAGGAACTATGTACAGAGCGGTACTATTATGTTTAATATATTATACATCAGAAAATCCCATTCACTTAGTGTTGAAAATGTTTCCAACCTTATTATTGGTTCTCTTTGAGAATCTCTATTCTTGATTAAAATGGGAAGCAATCCCTTACATTATTTGAACTATGATGCTTTTATCTATGTGTGCGACATGAAGTCAAACTGTTGCATGACCATGCTTGGGTCAAGTTGATGGCGTAAGAGTCATCTTTAAGTGTTTGCTAACCCTAGAATTGGTAAATGGCCGACCATATGGGATTGAAAGGACTTGTTCTAAAGGCAATTGCCTAAACCCTGACGTTGCCAGAATCACAACAAGGGTGACTTACATTGTTTATGAAGTTTAAATTATTCTGTTTTGTGACCACCTTAGTGGGTATGGTTTAATATAAAATTTATGACCGTAGGGCTTTATGGGTCTATAGTTGGTCAATCCTTAGGTCAGATAAGTCTCCAAGTCGAGTAGGGTGGGTGAACATACGACTTCGCTCCAAGTAGCGATTGTATTTAATACAAATAACTTTGGCCAAGGGGGGTGCATTAGTCACTGCATGAACGTGTCGGTTCACTGTGTATCAGATGCTTAACACAATCAGAGTTGTCTTTCATTGTTGGAAGTTTTCCATAGTTGATAGATGATATTGGTTAAGTAGGGCACAACACTAGAGCTCAGATGGCTATTATTAGGGGGTTCTTAACCATTCCCTTTGTTGAAGGGCAGAGCCACTTCCAGTTGGAAGGTGTGCGAGGGACCGTTTAAGTCTGTGGTTGGAGGTAAAGCACTTGGGTGATGCTCTCCCTCTTGCAGTTGACTTGCCGAGTCTTGGGAGACGAAAAAGAAAGAAAGTATCCAGATATGGATCTCTAACCCTATTCCTTATTTGCTTGATGTTTATATATATTTGAAATTGTTTATGTGGAAAATTGATGAAAAGAAAAGTGAATTGTACTTTATGGTTAAAATTCCACATAAATTCCTTGTGATAAGGTTGTGGACATTACATGTGGTATCAGAGCTACCAGGTTCCACACTTTGGGCCTATGAGCTCACTCACTACGTAACTATAACTTCCAACATTAAATGACTAATGTTTGGAAATATGTATATATGTACCAAAATGGTGAGAATGAAAATGACTGCCAAGAAATCTATAGTGGGAAACACTAAATATCTTCAAGCCAAAAAGGAGCCTCAAACTTTAACTAAAACCATAGAAGGAACCAACCATGAAGGGGAAATATGGCTTAGGGATGAGGAAACTCTTAGTGGTGCCATGAAATGCATCAGTCGTGAGGATTGAAAGAAGCAGCCAAGGTTGTAGCTCACTATGCCCTAGACATGTCGGACCAACCTTCTCCATCTAGATATGTTTCAAACGAGTGTAGTGTTAACACACCTACAAACAAATCTAAAGGGGTAGGTGAGCACCTGCGAGTGCGCTCCCCTTTTGAAATTATAGTAATCAACCTTGAGAGTGGATCTAAGGGGTACACCCCTTTTGACCTCAATAAATAGTAGCATAATGCTATGCCCTATTATAAATAAGAAGATATGCAAATCCATACTATGCCCTATTATAAATAAAGATGATATGCAAATCCATGCTTTACCCTATTAAAAATAAGGATGATATGTAAATCCATCTTTTCTTAAATAAAGGAATGTTGAACAATCTTTGTGTCACATCTCTTCTCTTAAATTTTTGAACATGGGAATGTGCGAAAGATCACTTGTTTGTGTTTTAATTGATGCAATAGATGAAAAACTAACGTAAACCTTTAAAATGGAACCTACAGGTCTAAGGAGGATGTCAAAATGGTATGTACTAGAAAATAACCAAGATAAAAGCCAAGAAGTGGGTCAGCCATCCGGAAATTCAGAGGGTAAGCTGGATCAAATCCTCACGTTGTTGCATGAAACCAGGGAGAGAATTCACACCCTTGAAGAGGAAGTAAGAGGAAAACTTGAAAAAGAACCCTTTGTGGAAGGTGAGAATGAACATAATCACAACAATAATGATGAAAGTGAACGAAATGAAATCCATTCCAAGTCAGGGTCTGATGAAGCCAAGAGGGATTAACTGGCTAAGGAATTGTCAAGGACATGAAGGAGGTGACACCCCCAAAATTTGATGGAATTGTCGCCTTCTTCATGTCTCTCTCTTGACAATTCCTTAGCCAATTGATCCCTCTTGGCTTCATCAGACCTTGACTTGGAATGGGTTTCACTTTGTTCACTTTCGTCATTATTGTTGTGATTATGTTCATTCTCACCTTCCATAGAGGGTTCATTTTCAGGTCTTCCTCTTACTTCCTCTTCAAGGGTGTGAATTCTCTCCCTGGTTTCATGCAACAATGTGAGGATCAAGTTTCGGTTGGCTGACCCACTTCTTGGCTTTTATCTTGGTTATTTCTAGTATGTACCATTTTAACGTCCTACTTAGACCTGCAGGGTCCATTTTAAAGGTTTACGCTAGTTTTTCATCTATTGCATCAGTTAAAACACAAACAAGTGATCTTTCGCACATTCCCATGTTCAAAAATTTAAGAGAAGAGATTCAACACAAAGATTGCTCAACATTCCTTTATTTAATAAAAGATGGATTTACATATCATCCTTATTTTTAATAGGGTAAAGCATGGATTTGCATATCATCTTTATTTATAATAGGGCATAGTATGGATTTGCATATCATTCTTATTTATAATAGGGCATAGCATTATGCTACTATTTATTGAGGTCAAAAGGGGTGTACCCTCAGATCCACTCTCAAAGTTGATTACTATAATTTCAAGAGGGGGACGCACTCGCAAGTGCTCACCTGCCCCTTTAGGTTTGTTTGTAGGTGTGTTAACACTACACTCGTTTGGAACATATCTGGATGGAGAAGGTTAGTCCAACATGTCTAGGGCATAGTGAGCTGCAACCTTGGCTACTTCTTTCAACTCCTCTTTCTCACAACTGATGCGTTTCATGGCACCACTAAGAGTTTCCTTGCCCCTAAGCCATATTTCCCTTTCATGGTTGGTTCGTTATATGGTTTTAGTTAGAGCTTGAGGCTCCTTTTTGGCTTGAAGATATTTAGTGTTTCCCGCTATAGATTTCTTGGCAGTCATTTTCGTTCTCACCATTCTAGTACATATATACATATTTCCAAACATTAGTCATTTAATGTTGGAAGTTATAGTTACGTAGTGAGTTCATAGGCCCAAAGTGTGGAACCTAGTAGCTTTGATACCACATGTAACGTCCACAACCTTATCACAAGGAATTTATGTGGAATTTTAACCATAAAGTAAAAAGTAACTATTCCTAAAAATTAGGAAATAAAAATTTCTTCAACAATTGAAAGATACATTTTCATAATTGAAAACATGAATGAGCATATTAGATTCCATTTCAATAATTCAAACTAGAAAGTACAATTCACTTTTCTTTTCATCAATTTTCCACATAAACAATTTCAAATATATATAAACATCAAGCAAATAAGGAACAAGGTCAGAGATCCATATCTGGATACTTTCTTTCTTTTTCGTCTCCCAAGACTTGGCAAGTCAACTGCAAGAGGGAGAGCATCACCCAAGTGCTTTACCTCCACCATGGACTTAAGCGGCTCCCCCACACCTTCCAACCAAAAGTGGCCTCGCCCTTCAACAAAGGAAATGGTTAAGAACCCCCTAATAATAGCCATCTGAGCTCTGGTGTTGTGCCCTATTTAACCAATACCGTCTATCAACTATGGAAAACTTCCAACAATGAAAGACAACTCTGATCGTGTTAAGCATCTGGTACATAGTGAACCGACACGTGTATGCAGTGACTAATGCAACCACTTTGGCCAAAGTTTTTTGTATTAAATACAATCGCTACTTATTTGGAGTGAAGTCATATGTTCACCCACCCTACTTGACTTGGAGACTTATTTGACCTAAGGATTGACCAACTGTAGACCCATAAGGCCCTATGGTCATAAGGTTTATATTAAACCATACCCACTAAGGTGATCACAAAACAAAATGATTTAAACTTCATAAACAATGTAAGTCCTTTCAATCCCATATGGTCAGCCATTTACTGATTCTAGGGTTAACAAACACTTAGAGATGACTCTTACACCATCAACTTGACCTAAGCATGGTCATGCAACAGTTTGACTTCATGTCGCACACATACATAAAAGCATCATAGTTCGAATAATGTAAGGGATTACTTCCCTTTTTAATCAAGAATAGAGATTCTCAAAGAAAACCAATAATAAGGTTGGAAACATTTTCAACACTAAGTGAATGGGATTTTCTGATGTATAATATAAACCAGTTAGAGAGCATTTATCATTCCGTGCTCAAACACCATAAGGAAATAAATATATTCTAGCATACTAAGACCTTCTACATAACATTCTTGGAGATAGACATTAAAGGAGTTACTTTATTTCAGCCTTTAAGCCACTTATTCATAAACCTTCAAATTGCATCTAATGATATAATGGGTTTTCATGAAAAGGAACCATTTAGTGCATCCACAAGTGAAAAGCAAATAGTAATTCAGGGATGGGATGTAACAATCTGATTGGGAAAAAGTATCTGAATGTGGCAAGTCATGTATTCTCCCTAAAACAAAAGATGAATTGTAATACAGATTCAAGTTATTATCTTGGCGATCTGTTATTAGGAAGTGGGGCCTTTCCTCGGGAATTAACTCTTTTGGAACATTCACCTCATTCATAACTATGACTTGAGCCTTCAATTGGCTCACCCACAGAGGTGACTCATGATCTCCATGATGCAAACTATGTGTATAATCAGAAATTTCTGAATTATACCTCTCCTCAAACCCATGCAAATCTGCAAGCCTCTCGTGCTTGACCAACATAGGAGGTTCTCCCCTCAAACCATGAGTACCACTATCATCCTCAGGTGTTGTGGCTGCCATGGAAGACTGAGTCTCTATTGTGCATGATGAAGATCGCGCCAAGCTCAATTCCAAACCAAGCCCATCAACCTGAATTTCTGATTCTTGAAGGGCCATCTGAGTGCTCTTCAAAGAATCCTTGGTAACCTTAAGCTCATACATAAGCTTATCCATTTCCTCTTCTTTCCCTTTTAGTACATCCAAATAGATCTCATCAAGTAGGTGTAGGTAATTTGATTTCATTACCACCAATGCTTCTCAGAGTGCTTGAAGGTCTATAAGGGAAAGTTCTCCTTCATAGTTCTTATGCATCCTTGGAGCTCTTCAACAATAATTTGCCATCAACTTATGAGTATCATCAAAATGTTTTATGGCTGCAGTAATCATGTCTTCACTTACCTTCCATTGCCCTGCCAAATGATGGGACCCCTGAGACCTAACATCTTCATACAAATTTTCTGATTTATAATCAACACCATGCTTTCCAACATCAGCTTCCTCTGTCTTCCATCATGCATAACTCCTGAGAAGTTAGATCAGCATCAAGAGGAAATTTATCCATCACCAAATCTTTATCTTGATTAGGTGCTAACACACTTGGATCATCATAAGTATCATCACTAAGATAAGATTTTGAATCAACATCATTAGCTGAATTGAAAACATCACCATATATGCTATCAACATGCCCATCATAAGCACTAGTGTGATCATCCTCATAGGATAACTCTAATTGTGTATCAAGGGCTGCTGTGTTTTCCATCCCATTGCACACATTCTCATCATGAATAGATGCATGTGCTTACAAGGAGTCATCCTGAGATTTTGTCAAACATTTTTTTTAATCAACCACTTCAGATTTGAACCCATCTTCTTTCATCTGCTCTTCATCAAACATCTGTAGAATAAGATCATCACAATCATAATCAATCATGATAACACATGATCTAACCTTTGCCATCAATTCTAAAACTTTAACCCTCTCACCGAAAGGACTTTTGATATCACCTAATCCATAAAATCTTTCAATAATCAATTGCAAGATATCCCTCATTTTGTCATCATTATAAGGAGCTTTAGGAGCTGTAATCCTTATAATTTCACTAAAGCAATGAGTAGCAGTGAGTCTTACCTCTTTTTTTTGTGTCTCAACAACTCGTGCTCACCCAAAGAATTCACTACCGGAATCATACCTATTTGAATTAATTGGGAGGGTGAATGATCCACCATATACAAACAATTCACTACATCCTCCAATGAGCTGAGAAAAATATCTGTTGACGGAGACAAGTGACCAAGTTTATCTCCTCCAATAAAAAGTTTCTATCCCAACTCTTTGCACTCACTGAATCCATGATTTAAAACTGAGACTGAATTTCCCCACAAGTTGGCAGGAACTTAGGCTCTGATACAACTGAAATGTCCCACCCTGGATGGACTTGATATTTTACGATTTCTCCATGTTTATCAATGCACGCATCTTGTCAAACAGTTGCCAAGTAGGTTGCAAACGATTTGTCAAATAGTTACCATGCATTATGTTCACCGTTACATAACAATTTGAATTGCCACTATTGATTAAATGATTATGCTATTTACAGGAACTTATGACAGTAATATATATATTTTCAGAAATACTTCTAATTCATTCCTAGTATCAGCCATTACATTATCCAGAATTTCACACTCAACATTTACACATAATTAAATGTTCATTACAGCAGAGAGACAAATTAGCTAACCTTAATATTAGCACCTTTCTCTTATACACCAATCATTGACTTTACAATCTAGCGATTATCTCCTTCAATTGGTACGACGACCAACAAAAGTGAAGTTAGTAGGCATAAAGGACCCAACCAACAAATTGGAGGCTATTGACAGTTGTCTTCTTCCCAATTTCCACGTAGGACTCCCAAGCTTTGAAAAGCTTCAATTCCTTCACATAAGATGGCGCTTCCCATATAGCATACAGTAGGCAGTCATATTGGAGTGATTTATCTTTGGCAGATTAATAAGAGTCAATCCCCTTTAACCCTTGATTGCTCTTACCTAGTCCACATCACCAATTTGAGGTTGGCAGATCTGATGCGTCTGGCACAAATAAGCTCAGCATATGGAATTGAGGAGTTACGTCCCCTTGAGAGCGTTGCAGCAGATAATAACAAGGGAGGCGGTTTGATTAAGCTTCAATCGATAGCAATATTGGGTGCTATAATAGAAGCTACTTGTCACGATTTTGATCAAATCTTCCCATGGTCAACATAGAAGAATAACAATAGGGTGGCGGTAATAATTTAATGAAGTCCTTTGATATTCAAAACACACGGTGTCTCTTTCCCAAGTGAAATAAATGATGAACTGATTTTCTACAGATATTAAGGCCGCAACTTGCAAGAATAACTCCCCATGACTCCTCCAAAATACTATAATCACATCAAATGCTCATGTGGCTCAATATGAAATGGAGCAATAATCCTTCAGCTGTGAACATAAGGAATAAGTTGTGGATTAATTAGATCCTTTGTTCGTGCCTTTAAAAAAATATGACTCGACAACTTAATATGCAACGGCTAGAATATGGAGAGGGTGCAGTGGTTCTTTTACCACAGAGAATAATGTGCACTGATATATTATTCAACAAATAACAATGATTCATCACCAATCATTTTGGGCTCATCACCGATCATTATATAATCTGGGACTTGGATGACTCTTCAGGATAACCTCAATAATATTAAATTCTTAAAATATTTAAACCTCTCCATATTCAAATCATAATTTGCTTATTTGTAATATTTGGTATGTTTCAAACAGAATACCTGGAAAAACCTTGAATATATTATAAATTCTTCCACTTTGAAAATTATCATTAACTCCTGAATATTATGAAATTTGTTTATGGAGGAAACTTCAAAAATTTCTTCAAATGTTATCGTGCAAATGCATAACCCCTGAATGGACGACTCTACAGGATAACCTCAATAATATTAAATTCCTAAAATATGTAAACTTGTCTATATTCAAATCATCATCTGCTTATTTGTAATATTTGGTAATCTTTCAAATGGAATACCTGGCAAAACCTTGAATATCCTATAAATTCTTCCACTCTGAAAATTATCATCAACTCCTGAATATTATGAAATTTGTTTCTGGAGGAAACTTCACAGATATCTTCAAACGTTATCGTGCAAATGCATAACCTTTGAATGGAGTTATTAGCATTCAACCTTGGGATGTCTTTCAATCTTGCAGTTGAAGATTGTGATGAGGGATTTCATCCTCACAAAGCCAAGACCTCAATCCAACCAGCAAACCCTTGTGTATATTTTCTAGCATACACACAAATGGGCTCACTTCCCTTTTTATATCCATTCGGGAATCGCTTTTTAAAATTCCTGCCCAAAAACATTAAACTTCTTTTGAATATTTCCTTGGCATCACTTTATATCACCTCATTAATCTAATTATTTAATATTACCTTATTTAATGTACTTTTTGCTAGGCAACACTAAATAATTAAATTAATTAATGTTCATAAGGTGAGTTGGAAGATGGGGATTGCAGGTACTTGGGTCACCCTGGCCTTGCTTTGAGCAAAAATGGGCAAACCTAGAAGGACCTAAAGCTATTTTTTTTTTTCTAAAAAGGAAGAAGACTTTTTAACAAAAGAGCCACCTACAAATGATTCTTAAAATCCTAATTCGACCAAAAATGCCTCAAAAGCCTCAAACTTATTCTATCATTCCAACTTCCAATTGTTCAGTCTTCAAGCTTTTGGTGGTGAAGGATTGCAAAGGAATAAATTGTGTTTGCTAAATGCTCACGGGAAACAACTAGTTTGCACTAAGGAGATTTATAAAGCAAAGGTAAGTTTATCATAAGCTTGTCTTAAGTTTTTCAAAATTTTCCAAGTTTTCTAGTTTTTTTTTAAACTTTTGAATGTTTTTTTAATTGTTAATTTTCATTTATTTTTAAACGTATTGTAGGGTTGTATTGTTTATTTTATTTTTTCCTAAGTTAACATGCCATAGGGTTACATTTTCAATTTTGTTTTATTATCCTTATAATAGCAATCCTTCTAGAATGATTGCTAGTTCCATTCAAACTTGATCAAGCATTATATATGGAAATGTTTTATGATAATTGAACAACATCACAATGTTTTATGAGGTTTTCTTTAGCATTTTAGTTAGTGCTATGAGTATAAAAGCTCATATGGTTAGGTGAAAGCTCCCCTATGTGCTATGACTAGCTATGCAATCAAAATTTGTTCAGGGTCAAACAAACAGAGGTTGCCAAAAAGCAAATTCTCATATATTAGAGAACAAGAAGAAGCTCATATTGTAAGTGAGAGCAAAATTAAGCTCTCCTTTACCAAAAAAGGATTGTGCAAGTCACCTATGTGGGCATCTCCAATAGTGGGTGCCCCCCTCACATTCTTTCTTCATGACATTGTCTTATGATCACTCTCGTTCTTGCAAAGGAGGCAAATGAGATGAGAGACCTTGTAGATGAACACCTTGTGCCTTGCATTTATGCAAATGTGCCTCCTCTCAACCTAGTGAAATCACCATATCTTTGAGAAATGATGACAATAATGTAATGACCCTTGTTTAGCCCTATGCGTTTTAGTGGCCTTTAGCCTATTTTTGGAGTCCCATAGGCTAGTCGGAGGTAGAATTAGGGTTTCCTATTTCCTAGGAGGTATCTTTCTCATAGGCTAGTCAGAGGTAGAATTAGGGTTTCCTATTTTCTAGGAGGTATCTTTCTAAGTTTTCAGGGGATGGTTGCAAGAGTTTGGCAGTATGTTTTCTGGGTCTTTCTGGGTTTGTAGAGAGCTTCAAGAGGTGTCACATGCATTTTCATCGGTGACTATTTCTGGATTTACTATTTTTTTTAAGTTATGACGGCTACCCGGAATGTGCTCAAATGGTGTTTGGAGTCACTATTTTTAGTAAGTGCTATTTCTAGCAATGTGGTTTGGCATCAGTTCAGTGCTTGGCTTCTACTTCTAGCAGTGAGGCAGTTCACTTTTGGTAGTGGCTTCTCCAACGTTCTTGGAGTTCAAAAAAGGAAGGTTTGCAACTTAAGTTCATTTTATATTTTTAAGTTGCCTTTGACCCCTATGCCTAGGTTGATCAACTTAACGTTGTTTTAAAAAGGGGAATGTGGAGTTGGACGTCCAATTTGGTGACTTAAGCTTTTAAAAGATAAATTGATGTATTTTCTAAAGTGGATGCCCAAGTTGGTGATAAAGTGAATTTTTAATAAAATATTATTTCTCTTATTTGGGGCGCCCCTTTTTGGAGGGAAAAGCAAATTCAAACTTTTGGGTTTTGAGCTTATAAATAAGCCTCTCTCCCTCTCATTTGGATCATCCATTTTTCTATCATAATGAAGTGTTGCTGAAATTGGTTCAGACTCTTGCTTCGAGGTTGAGACACCTCCTAGTTCTTCTTCAGTTTCGAGTTTGAAAGACAACTCATAGCTAATCAGTGACTGCTTCTTCACTCAGAGGTTGCAGATTGACCTTCAATGGTGATGGCTTCTTTTGTGTTTTTAGTTTGGAGACGTTTTGATGTTTTCTAGAGACTTTTGGTGTATTCCTTTGCTATTTTGGAGTGCTCTTCAGTCCATTGCTGACCCAAGTTTATGCTTTGTACCATTCCGGAGACTTGGCGGAATTTTGTGGGTATTGGCTCATTTGGTTCCTTGCTTTTGGGTGTCCCCTTGCCTAGAATCTCATATTTTTAGGAGAAGAACTTGATTTTTGCTGCTGGTTGCCCTCTTTAGGTTGCCATACTTCCTTGGTTTTGATGCATTGGGAAATGTGCCTTTGGTTTGCTGACCTTTTGGTGGTGTCTTGCTTCATGAACTTGGATGCCTAGTTGAGAGGGCTCATTTGCCATTGATTTCAGGTCATTCGGAGTTGTGGTTGAGGAGAGATGAGCATTTGCTGGCTAGAGTTCGTGCACGCTGTACTTTCATATCAGACTGCTGCTCGTTCATATCAGATCTGGTAATTTTAGTATTTTATCATTGAGATGATTTCCTAAGACTTGGGCTTCATTTTGGTTTCGTTCTCTCATATTGTTTTGAATCTAACGCCATTTTGTAACACTGATTTAGTAGTACTATCAGCTTTCTATTTCCAGTATTTGTATTTCACTCCCATTGGATAAGTGGTTGAGTTTTTGTTTACTTTCTGTTGCCCGTTGAAAAGTGGAAGTGGCTGGCTATGCCGCCAAGTTCTTTGCTTTCATTTACTTTCTAGTAGCCCGATGAAAAGTGGAAGAGGCTGGCTTGCCGCCAATAGTTCTTGTACTTCCAGCATTTTCAATATTGTAATTGGATCCCCTTACACCATATGCTCTCACCTTGCCCACTTTGGGATTTGGGTGATCAAAAAGTGAAGGGTTACTTCCAGTTTGCTTATGCTAACGTTAACGGGTGAAGTTTATGTGAAAAAATTTGGGAAAAAACTAAGGGGGATATTTCAAAGAATTAGTCAAACACCTTTACATTATATAGGTCTTGTGTGTGAGAAGGTGTGCACCACCTTATTGGGGAAAAAACATTTTATAGAGATATTACTACAACTAATTAGGAATTCATAGGCTAAAACAAGAGTATCCATCATTTTTTGATGGATGGAAATATTGTAAAAACTTGCTTTTAATTAATGTCATTGCAGAGTGCCTTAAAAGGGGAATGTTTTTGAAGGTAGTTGATTGTGAGGGGCAAGTGAAAGATGTAAAATTTATTGCCAAATTTCTTAGAGTTGAAAGAGATGGTGGGTGTTAAAAACTCTGTCCAAGTCATAATGGACAATAAATTACAAGGGAGTAGGTTTATTGGTTGAGGCAACATACAGGCATAATTTTTGGACACTACGTGTTGTCCACTTCCTCATCCTGATGATGAAGAAGATTGGCATAGAGATAGAGTGGGTGAAAGAAATATACATCGAGGGTGAGGAAATTCAGATGTTCATAACAAGCCATCATATGTTTCAAGGCATCTTCAAGTCCTCCAAGCTGGACATGTTGAAGGCAAGTTTATGAAATGCTAATATGTTTTAAAATTACCTTAAGTCTATTGTAAAATTTTAATTATAAATTTATAGGATATCTACTTTTTAAAATTTTAATTTGTTATTTTTTACACTACTTTAAGTTGCTTAGACTTGATTCACATTGTACACAATTGTCTTGAGACAACTTGTGAAGGTGCAAGAGGTTTTGAGTGCCACGGTTGTTAGCAACCATTGGCGTGTGTGAAAGCAAGCAAATTGACAAAGGGCCCAAAAGGTCAAATCATTGAATTGTGGATGTAGATTGTGGGCTTGTGTGGATTATATCTTGAGTTTCATCAAGCCCATCATTAATATGATTAAGTTTGTCATCATGGATCAGCCATGTTTGGGAGAAATATTTAACAACTTTGACTCAATGATAGAAAAAATAAAGTTCATAAGAACAATGAAGGGGAATAAGTCCACAAAAATATTTTTCAATAGGGTGCAAAGAATCATTGTTGATCATTGGAACAAAATGACCACACTCCTATATCTCCTTGTGGCTTTATTGTCTCCTAAATATTATAGCAGATAGATACATTCTTTGCCTAGGAGAGTGGCACCATAAAGAGTCATTGAAGTTGTTGATGGGTACAAGATTGCATTTCAAAGACAAATCAAGATGTGGACAAGTAGGCTCTTGGTGAGACTCTTAAGTGGATACTACTATGAGTTAGTTTGACAACTTTATCTTGTTAAGGAATCAAAATTGTAGCCCTCTTTGAGACAAGTACAAGGAGGATGCTCATGCATGGTGGCACCTTCATAAGCAAGATTCTATTTTCCTCCAACCCGTTGCAATCAAAATTCTATCATAGGCAAGCATTTTTTATTAACATTCTTACCATTCTTTTGCAGCTATGTGTTATGTTTTATACTTACAAATATTGCATTGACTTTGTCTTCAATTTCAACAGGTTGCAAGTTCTTCTTTAGCTAAGCGAAGCTAGAGTACATATTCCTTTATCTACTTAGCAAGTGCAACCAATTGGCTACCAAAAAGCTAAAGATTTGGTCTATGCGCATTCCAACTTGCACCTCTTGTCACAAAAAAAGTCAACTGCAAGTGAGTGGCAATGAAGAATTGGGATGTAACTCCCAAGTGTGCTGACTTGGATGCATTTGTCACATGGTTTGTCATAGGCACTTTAAAGGATGCAGGAACTCCTACATAGGATGTAGCTAGTGGGAGTGGCACTATGGTTGCGTTTAGTTCAAATGAACCAAGAGATGACTTTGATGCTCTTGATGAAGAGCAAGATGAAGATTAGTTATTTTTTTTTGTATTGATTTGACATTTACATTGAATTATAAATTGCCTTTATCACTATCAACTGTTTTTTCAATTCTACATTTATACTTTGCCACTTATGGTTATATATATATGGCCATACTGATCCTAGGGAACAATTGCTATACCTGAAACACCAACTTAGCTAAACAGTAAAAAATTCACTATAATGCAATTTCAATTTGCTTGTGTAAACTTTCTTATCTTTTTGTGTACAATCACAAGCCTCACCATCTATACTCTAGGCACAAGCACAAGTTTGTGCACAAAACATGAAAGGTTAAACTGAGTTTTGTTTAAACATTCTTCTAGCTGCTATTACCAACATGATTTTCACCACAAAAAGATGAATGCAAACTGTATTGAAAACAAGTCTTAATTTTAGTGCCGAGAATTCTAGGTTCTAATAGAAGGTTGCCTTCCTGATTTGTGTGAAGGAGTAGTTAAGTTTTACACACCATCTGATTGTTCCATTTTTCTTAAGACTAGAGACATAAAAGACACCATAGAGTTTCCCTTTACTGGGGATAGTTAGTGCATGAGAAACCTCGCTGATCTTTGTCCCCAGCTGATAAGGAGCTTGGAATTATGGTTCAAGCTTGTGTTGGGTGGTTGCTTCAACATGCTTTGCTTGTATGGTTGGAGCTGCCGGAAGGCTATATCACCTTTCTCAAATTACCATTCAGAGAAATGCTTCCCTTCCCATCTTTTCAAACATTCATACAATTTGTGACAAGTTTTGGGCTATTCATTATCACAAGAAAATTTTATTACATTTATTTGAGTAGGTTGGTGTAATTTGTAATGTTACTTGTCCTGCTTTGCCCTAGAATTCACTTGTTGATTAGGTTTAGGGTTTCTTCTTTTCAAAGGAATGTATTCTCTAATGAAGTAATCTTGGATTGAAATCTGCATTCACCATATTAACAACATTTCCACATACACATATGTCTGTTAGCATTAATATCCAGATATCCAAATATAAATAAAATCACAAAAGCAATAATGAAGACATATGAGGAGTGGCATGGGTAGATCCGCTCAAAGCTATCCATCTAAGCCCAAGAGCACAAGCGTCCAATCAAGACAACACACCCCGTGGCCCCGAGCGACAATAACATCCAAGACAATTCCACCCTCGGAGTGGCGTGCTTAGTGGATACACTTGTACCTGCTTTCTCTACCCATGTCATCACCTTGGAAGACACTTAACCTACTGGGGGGAAGCTAGCGGAGCTTATAAGTGGTTCCGGGCCTACCACCCCTCCATGGCCTCAACGGATCTTGAGTGGGACCCCCACCCCTCCATGGCCCACCCATGCCTTGGGACTGGGCCGAACCTTAAGTGAAATTTCCACCCCTCCATGGCCCATCCTTGCTTTGGGTTCTGAAGGCGGATCTTAAGTGGGGTTTTTAGGCACCACCTTTCTCAAGCCTTTCCTCCCTAGTAGGCTTGCAAACACTCGGAAGACAATCTTTAAGCAGTCAAATACATTTGCACTTATCATTGATTCTTAAGTAAATATCAAATCTATTCTTAGAACATCCTATAGAAATCATTGCATAACGATTAGATAAGTGACATCTTATATTTAAGATAGAAATTCACAATTAACATTCATCTATTATGCATAACATTTATACAGGTATGAGATAATCAAGGGAAGAAATACACGAGTATACCAAACAATCGGTTCGTTTCCTCCGTACTAGGGGTTGGTATCTTCTACTCTTGATCAATGATCTGTTCTTAATCACTTAGAAGATATCGTTAGTATAGATCAAACAAATAAGAAACTATTATCCTTATTTATATTAAAACATCATAATTACTTATAGGGTTCCTTAATTGCTGCAAGCATCATTATTGCACAATTGTAAATTATATATATATTTCTAATTGATTTCAATTTACAATAATTTTTTTGCATGAATATATATTATTATATTATTATATTTAAACTATTTAAACTTACAGCTCAAATATATTTATTTTTCTCTCTCATCTGCTGCTTTCCCAGATTTATGACTGAATATTATATTGATTCCCTCAATGGTTATTTAATTCATAAAATACCACATTATTATTATCTGCAGAAGCCTTTCTCAAATTTCCCATCCGTTAGAATATGTTTAGATATTCTTTCTTTATTCATCTATTCCTTTCTTATTCTCTTAATCGATGCCCTTTTATTCCTTAAATCTGTTTGCTTTTATACTTTCAAAGCTGAGTGAAAGGATGCGTCCTTTTGTAAAGTGATATCCTTTAGAAGGTCATAACCTTTGTTAACTATGATTTATTAATCCTTGCTCTTCATTCATTTTTTTATTGCTGCCTTTGCACTCACTAATCGTTGCCCTTTGCTGCCTTTGAATTTATCTAAAAACTCATCTCTGTATTTAGTATATGCCTGGGTGGTCAAATCTTGATGGCTATCTTTGTTAACTACTGTCCATATATTCTGATCGCTATATTAAACTCCTAATCGCTGCTGCAATATATTTATTAGTTTTTTATAAATATTTAATATTTATAATATTATATTATCATTATAATAATATTAAATTGTTAATATATTTTAATATTTATTCTGTTTTTTATAATATAGTTATAAATTGAATTTATTATAAATATATTTGTTTGTCTATATTATATTGTAAGGATTGTTATTATAGTAATATTTAAATTATTTATATTTATATTTTAGTGTTTATGCTATTGTTTATTTTATTTGTTTATTTGTATTTCAACGCTTAGATTTTTTTTGGTATTCTATTTCGGGGATATGACATAATTTTAATGGCATAATGGTCAGTGTCATGGTATGGATACTTTACAAAGTGAAGCCATTTAACCCACTTTCATTGCTAATTAGTGGCACATCCTTGCATACCCCTCATTTCTATTATGCAGTAGCATTGTTATTAATGGTTTGTAAGATAGTAAGTCTTCATCATTAGACTATCTTACACTAAGGATCCAGTTTCATGCAAACTTGAGAGATTCTAAATTCTAAAGAGGGCCTAAGAAAATTAATTGTTTTTATGGTTACCAGGTCTTCATCATTAGACTATCTTACAGTAAGGATCCGGTTTCATACAAACTTGAGAGATTAGATATTTATATTGCTATAAGAGAAATGAGCTCTAAACTCAAAGAGGACCTAAGAAATTGCTATTATATTGTCCATTGTATTGTTCTACATTAGCAACTTGTGATTTTCTCATAATTATGTACATACTCGTCGGATTATTGTATGATTTGTATGCCTAGTCTCTATTTAACTATCATCCTATGACATTGTCTTTTCTTTCCCCTATTTACACCTGCATACTGCATGGATGCCTCTTATTACCTTTGTACCAGTTTAGAAGCTGATTTATCATGATATTTATAGCAGCCTACAAATTTCATGTATAATAGGGTTTCAGCACAGGGATAGGATGGAATTTATGGCAATCTATGTATTTCATTATTTGGGGCTCAGACACATTATCTATTGTTTGCTATAGAATATTATGAGAGTTAAGGTATATGCAAATGTATATGGTAATGCATTCGATTATCTAACTTGCAGTTTAGAACTTCATCCTGGACTTGAGAAACAATTTTAGAGAACATGGAGGGAATCTAAGTTTTTTTCTATTGTATTATGTCCATCATATGTGGTTGTATTTGTAATTGTTTTGCAAGTCATTTGAAATTATGCCAGCCTGCTAACACATTTTTTTCAATGTGAACATTATATCGCTATCTGATTTTTTTCTAATTTCAGATTATTTCTATTATATTGTATCCATCAGATGCAGCATTTGTAATTGTTTTCCAATTAATTTTAACTTATGTTCGGCTTCTCTCACATTTTTCAATGTTAAGAGCATTATATCAGTGTTATCTTCTTTGCAGATATGAGAACACTGACATTGCTTTGCATTATGGCTCAATGTTGAGAGAGTGTATACGACATCAAAGTATTGCAAGGTATGATGCTATTTGTTATGCATGTTAGAAATCTTCTCCTTTTTAATTGGTCTTATGGTGTGGTTATGAAGTTTTTTAACAGTGTTTTGCAATCATTGAACTGTGCCAAGTAATATATGGATTGTGTTAATAATTTTTTTTCTCTGTTTTCAGTTAAATTGCTGTCTCTATTTTTCTGTCAGAAAATACTTTAGGTGTAGGAAAACATTATTCTTGGGCAGTTTTAAAAGAGGGCAACCTTGATTAGCTCCTTGACATTTTATGGTTATTTTGGACTTGTGTGAATTATATACAAGCCCTGAACTATTTCCCATAAGGCAGAAAGCATATTGTGATTCAGACAATTGATCTGTAAAATCTAGCCGTGAAATAATAGTTACCAGGTTATTGAACATCTTGAAATGTGTATTTGTTCCATGCGTTTGAATTATTTTAAATACACACTTACATGGGCTCATTTTCTTGTTTTGTTTTTAGGTATGTTTTGGAGTCCGAAAACATGAAGAGATTCTTCACCTACATACAGCTTCCAAATTTTGACATTGCATCAGACGCAGCAGCTACCTTTAAGGTCTAATATTATATGCTGAGGATATGTTATTTTTCTACTTCCATAACTTGCAGCCTTGCTGTATATTTTATAAAAATTATTTTCTTTTGATGTGTCTTGTTATATTGCACATTTTGCATCTATCTATAGGCATGGTGGTTTTAAAGTTTTTTATTTGCTAGATAAACAGGTGTTAGGATTGAGGTCCTCACCCAAAAAAAAGGCAAGCCAGTCTTTGTAAATTACCATCGACATAATATATTTGATTCAGCAAGCTTTTATAACAATCACCACAAAGAACAGAACCGATTTCTTTAATCAAAGCAATACCCAGCAAAAATTACAATCACCATCATCCCAGTGCATAAACTCAATTAGTGGAATGGAACACAAGAAACTAGAGACCTCCGTGCCCCCCATTGCCTGTGATAGCTGCCCATGATAGATCCTTTGCCCACAATTTCTGAACTGAAACTACTTTATACTCTCCTATATAATATATTCTATATTAGGCATCCGCCTACACTTGTTTATGGGAATTTCTTAATTACCTCCCATATAATTATGTTTACTTCCATAACTTATCCAATGTGATATTCAGTTGTACCATCATCTCTGATGATGAAGCATGTGCTTGAACTTTCCCCAGAGCAATAGTAACTTTTGTGGGAAGATGCTTATCATGGAAGGCATTGGCTGCAGTGGAGTCCTACAGCTTCAGACCAGAAAAGAGATGGGACCATTAGGGTCTACCAACTGCCCTTACTTGACCAAACCCACCAACATCTTCCAAGATTCCACTTCTGCATCCAATTCGATTACTCTGGCTTTCAAGAAAGCACTAGTGTCAGTAGTACTTGAAGCTGCATCACTTGAATCCATGGTCTCACATAAATGTAAAACACAAAGTAGAAGATAATAAATTTCAAGGTCTCCACTACATGGTTAAGACTGTGCTTGAAAAGAACCTGTAACTCCTTCACATAATGCTTGTATTTTTTTTCTCAAAACAAATCCTTGATGTGTGGCTTTGCATTAAAGGAATAAATGGAGGAGAAGAATCTCTAGTATATAGGGTCCTTCACTTGATGGCCAATGTTGCTTGATAAGAACCCACTCCTCCACCACAGAATGCTTGTATTTCTTCTCCCAAAACAAAATGAATGGAGCCCATACCTTAAATGCTATGTAGCCGGTTCGCTTGGTTCTGGGCTGGGTCCTAGTCCGGGTTCGCACTAGGTTCAGGTCCTAGTCCGGTTCCCCTGTGGGTTTGACCAGGGTCCTTCCTTTGAGGGCTTGGTTCGCCGGTGAAGAACCCGGGCGAACCCGAGCAGAACCCAGGTCGAACCCGGGTGAACCCAAGGAGAACCGACGGAGCTGGGCGCTTAAAAAGCGTTTTTTCTTGCATTTTTTTAATATTTTCTTCAGTTTGACTTTGACCCACGACCAAGGGAACCCTAAAAGTGACCTCTAAAACATTTTAAACACCTAAACTACCTCATTTTTATTCATTTGATTTGCAAACAAGCATTTTCATTCCAAGAGGCTGAGTTCTTATTTTAACTTGTTGGATTGACAAAAGGAGTTGAATATTGATCGTTGAAGCTTCTACAAACGATTGCATTGCCATTCCTACAGATTTGCAAGTGTTCATTGGCTGCCACAAAGATTGTTGAAGAATATTTTTGCAAAGAGGTAAGTTTTTCTCATTTTTTCATTCTTTTTTTTGTTTTACAAACAAAAACTTTGTTTTTCTTCTTTTTTTTTCTGTTCTTCTATGAATGTATACATTGTGCAAGATTCAAAAGAGCTAGGTTTTAATTTTAAAAAATTATTATATTTTGTTTTCATTCAAATTTTGAATGTGTTGTTTGCAAAACAAATTGCCATAGGAATTACAATGTCAATGGGTTCTACCTCCGGCTCCGTAGCTAAACCAAACCCAAAGTTCAAAACAAATGCAAATTCTCCTCTATGGAAGTATGTTGAAATGATAAGACAGATTCCAGGTGGTGGTGGTTATGTTTGGAAATGCAATGGGTGTGAAGTTACATATTCTAGTTCATACCATAGGGTGAAAGCACATTTGTGTGGCATAAGTGGAAAAGGCATCTCGCCTTGCCCTAGAAAAAAAGATGCCCCTATTGCACCTGAGACAATTGCAAAATACATTATGGAGCAAGAAGCAGCAGATCAACGGGAAGCCCAAAAAGGAAATCACCCTTTGTTAAAAAAAAAATCAAAGGGAATGCAGCCCCCATCTAATCCCAATCCCAATATTGTGGTAGAAGACCACCCATTTATGGCCATTCCAAATCTTCAAGTTGAAAGTGCACAACCTTTTGCAAACAAGAGAGCCAAGGGACCTTTGGAAGTTGCATTTCAAAATGAGAGTAGAGCCCTTGCCGACCAATGTGTAGCAAGATGCATATATGCCAATGGATTATCTTTTAATGTTGTTCGTTCTCCATATTGGAAAGAGATGTTGAGAGCGGTTAATGAAGCTCCAAAAGGGTACAAGGGCCCGGGTTATGAGAAGGTGCGTAGCACTTTATTGGAAAAGGAGGTTGAGTTGGTTGAAGATGCATTGAAGCCTATAAGAGATTCATGGGTTGAGACAGGTGTGTCCATTGTTTCAGATGGTTGGAAGGACTCAAAAAATCGGCCTTTGATCAATGTCATAGCGGTGTCCCCTAAAGGGGCAATGTTTTTGAAAGTCGTGGATTGTGAGGGGCAAGTAAAAGATGGGCAATTTATTGCTAATATTCTTATTGCAGCCATTGAGCAAGTGGGAGCCCGCAACGTTGTTCAAGTTGTAACGGACAACGCGAAGAATTGTAGAGCTGCAGGGTTGTTGGTTGAGGAAAGATATTCACATATCTTTTGGACACCTTGTGCGGTCCATTCACTCAATCTTATGCTGCAAAAGATTGGGAATAAAATTGCATGGATCAAACAATTGTATACTGAGGCTGAGGACATTCAGATGTTCATCACCAACCACCACTTGTCTCAAGGGATCTTTAGAACATTTTCAAATTTGGAGCTATTGAAGGTAAGTGAAGTAATATTTACATTTGTCATTTTTTGATTTTCATAATTTGATTGTGCATTCTAATTTAAATTCTTCTTTAAAGTTTATTTTTAAATTTTAATTATTTTTTTTAATTTGCAATAGGTTGTAGAGACCCGCTTTGCCTGTAATACAATCATCTTGAGACGACTTGTGAAAGTTAGGCAGGCACTTTCTAGCATGGTGATCAACACCAATTGGTCTATATGGAGGCAAAGCAGCACTGAAAGAGCAACAAGAATTAAGAGCATGATATTAGATGACTCATGGTGGGATCGTGTGGAGTATCTCCTTAGCTTCACCGAGCCCATTTTGAGTATGATTCGCTATACTAACATGGACAAGCCATGCATTGGAGAGGTATATGATGGTATAGACTCAATGCTTGAGAAGATCAAGTGCACCATAAATGCAAGAGAGCAAGACCCTGAAGAGACTTTCTTCAAACAAGTGCAAACAATTGTTGAAGAAAGATGGAACAAAATGACAACTCCATTACACCTTCTTGCCTTTGCATTGACTCCAAAATACTACAGCAGTCAGCTTCTTTCATAGCCAGGAAGGCTTCCTCCATATAGAGATTTAGAAGTGGCTGAAGGGTACAAGGCAGCATTTGTGAGACTCTTCGTTGATCAAGATTTGCGAAGTGTAGTCACGAATGAGTTCACTGATTTTGTGCACTCAAATCATCTAGATGTTGATGCCTCCCATGATAGGTTCTTAAAGGATGCTCATAGTTGGTGGTATTTCCATGGACAATACTTCCAAAATTTGCAGCCCCTTGCAATCAAAATTTTATCACAAGTTTAATAAATTTTCATATTTTAGTTTTAAAAGTTTCATAATTTCATTTATAATTTT
Organism: Sequoia sempervirens; assembly: GCA_007258455.2. NCBI lineage: Eukaryota > Viridiplantae > Streptophyta > Pinopsida > Cupressales > Cupressaceae > Sequoia > Sequoia sempervirens. The sequence goes on along the minus strand of VDFB02005874.1, from coordinate 1,009 downwards.
TTAATTGTTTACTTTGTCTTCATAGGTTGCTAGTTCATCCGCATCTGAGAGGAATTGGAGCACATATTCTTTCATCCACTCAGTAAAGCGCAATAAATTGATGTAAAAAAAAGCGGAGAACTTAGTATATGTGCATTCCAACTTGCGTCTCCTTTCACACAAACAACCTAACTACAAGGAAGGGGAGACGAAGTTGTGGGATATAGTGCCAGAGGATACTGACTTGGATGCTTGCAGTTCCCACCATATTGCATATGAGGAGTCGGATATCCAACAGGAGCATGGGCACAATGCTAGTGCTAGTGATGGTGCCATTGGCACTACTTGTGATTCATCTGGTCTTCCTACTTCATCTAATGTCAATGTTGGCATTGATATGGATGACTAAATGATTTAGAGAATCCATTTGATGATTAAAACTTTGAAAGTGTTATAATATTGAACTTGAAGTTTGAACAATGAATATTTTATATTTATCATGCATGTTTTAAATGGCATTCAAGTTTATGGTGGTTTTGTTGTTTATATGATGTTAATTGTTATGTGATATTCTAATCCTAATTCATGCTTCTAGGCTGCATATATATATACATGTTTTTGTAATTTGTACTGAATCTAACCTAAAACGAATCAACCCCACCCCAAAAAATTTTGGCCGAATCGCTAACCTAACCCCTCGAACTCCTCAACCCAACCTTGGGAACCGCTACTTCTAGCTTAAATGCCTCATAGCTCAAAAATTCAAGCACCGATACATCCATAGTTCCTCCAATTCTGCCTGGAGCTAATTTAACTCATAAAACACCCAAGGAACCACCCAAAAAGAGAGAGAAGAGGATGAGAAAAAGGTCATAGTGTTCTCCATTAATAGCTTTATAATGATCATGTTTAAAAAGCGGTGGAAGTCTTGTCAGGCATCACTAAAACAGCAGAGCAGGAGTTCAATTGAAACAGCCCCAATTTATGAACTCCAAGAATTGAACTGAGCATGCAAGAAGCTGATGGAAGA
>VDFB02005872.1:0-71349 GCA_007258455.2 Sequoia sempervirens | reverse complement strand
TGGGACAGAGGGTGGGAGAGAGGGTGTGAGAGAGTGGGAGAGAGTATAGAAAAAGAGAGAAAATAAATTTATATAAAAAATCAACTTTATGATAATGTGAGATTATTTTGAACAAGTAGAGACATGACGGTTTTAGCAAGAAATAACGCGTTCATGTGATAACACAAGTGCATTATAATGTGAACACATTTTGGCTTGCTCTAAAAATGGTAAAAAAAATATAATATACCCGTGATCTTAGCCCACATTTTGAATATTCTCTTGGTTTTGCAGGTGCTCTAACAAAAAGTAGCTTTTTGATGATTGAGTGAAGTGTCCATGCATGATTTTTAGATTCCACCACCTTTGCATGAAATAGCATAGTTTTCATGTTGAAAGGCATATAATATCAATTCAAGTTTGAATTCTAGTGATAACTGATATACAATTGAAGTTTGGAGGGGAACAAGCTTTTGAAAAAGTCAAATTGTTGAGGAGTTTGAGGAAAGAAGAAGCAAAGGATACATAATTGGGTAGAACTCCTCCATTTGAAACTCTGATTTTTTAGGTATGTGAAGTCTTTGTACATTTTCTTACATTCTATTATGGCTTGCTTTCATTTTTTTTGTTTTGCATATTCCATGTTGATCATTTTTTGCTTGTCATGTTACAACCTTAGGTTGTCAATGGACATTTTAAATTCACAATTCTATACACTTTCCAATTAGATTTTTAAACCACATATCTTTGAAGAATTTTGTTATTTCACAATTGACTTACTTTGTGTATGGTTCCAAAGCTTTCATTGAGGTATTTTGTCAAACAGTTATACAAACCAGCTGATTGCCTTGTCTATGCTACCAAAATTTCCATACATGTCTCTAAAAAATTGGAATATACTCCTAATGTAGTAGGGGGAGGCCTGCAACACACAAACACACAACTCCAATCTGCAAACACAATTTTCAATTTACAATTTCATCAGGACCTCTTCATTCAGCAAATTCACATTGTTCCTTATAACATATCAAAGTCACTCAATCCGGTATAATTCCACTCACACAACACACATCAGGGACCCATTACAAAGCCTTTCAACATATCCAACAATCACCAATGCTTTTTTTATACCAAATTGCACAAATCAGGTTTTCTACGCTTTTAAGGGTCCAAATTAGCCCTCTTTTACAAAGGGACCACCTTTAAAACTTGTCCAAATCTTCTGAAACCTTTGGACAACACTTTATATCTATTGAAACTTCAAATTACAGCATTAGATTGTAGAGATTCAATCATTTACCACCCAAACCATAAAACCCTCTCCATAGGCTTAGAAACCCTAGGTTTTATTGAAAGTAGCACTTGGAAAACACTCCAAAACTTGAAAACTATTCAAAAAAGTCTAAAATACCCTACTCATGCTCAATCTAACATAAAATAATGTTGCCCAACTCAGAAACTCAATCTCACTCACCAAAACCTCATTTTTCTTAAGGAAAACTCAACATTTTGGTTTGATGCCCAATCCAAGGATCATCCTCCATTAAAGTTTCTCATGGCTTTTTATAATGTTTCCATCCTAAAACAAACCACTTCAACTTCCAAAACTAACATTTGAAAGAGGTGACAGTTGGTCTCCCTCTTTAATATACTTTTACAACCCTTCACTATTTGTTAATTTGACAACTTAGCACTTTTTTGCACATTTTGAAAATTCTACTACCTAGACCCCTAAATACTATTGAAAAAATGACCAATTACATCACCACATGGTCTTATAGACCTTATGAAGAAAAAATTCCTCCAAAACTATAATCTAGACCTTATGACCTTAAATGGATTAACAACTTTTAATGGCGCTCCTGCACCAACTCCTCCCACATTGATAGCACTGATTTAAACTATTTTGGTTTTCATCTCTATTTATAAATTACCTCATTAGTAAAGCTACCTTATCACCTATTTTTTCTATTTATGAAGCCTTGAATGACATATATTTCATTTATTTTAATGGATACATTTTTTGAGGAACTAATATTCATCTCATTACCATGCTACACATAAAATTATCCGTCATGCCGAAGAAATGAACAAGGAAAAAACTAATAGATGAACAACTCCAAACCTTCAAATAAAAGGAGAAATTATGGTTGAGCATCTCAAATTTCAAAATATTTTATTCATGAGAGGTGTTGTGTGCAATAGGTATCTTAGAACTCCCAGTGAATATGTATGACTAGGAATGACTAAGTTGAGAGATTGCCATGCCTATCTGTAAGAATCTTCCATCTATTTTCATTTCATTTCCATTTTGGATGAGTTGTTTCTTTTTATTCTTTTACTTTACATATTTGTAACTAAACTAGTAAAAATTGATTGGTCTCTCCTTGCAGAAAATGCTGATTTTTGAGCCATCGAAGAGAATCTCAACCAAAAAAGAAATGCAACATCCTTATTTTGATGATCTTGACAAATCTCAATTCTGATTTGAAGCAATTATAAAAGAGCATGTGAAGCTTTGTGAGGGAATCTCAAGTTACTCATTTGAAGTTAACCTCTAAATGAGAACCTGTGATGTAGACATTATAACAAAATCTTGAATGTATGAGTGACATTGTAAAATATATGCAAGAACAGAGTACCTAAGGCATTGTAATGAGATTTACTTGTAATGAGATTTACTGAAATATTGAAATTTGGTGCAGGGGCACCAAGGTTATTGAGCAAATATGGTTCATGGAAGTCTTTTAAGTTAGTTTTGTGTTTTGAGTTTTGTCAATTGAATAAGGTCATATTAGATGGTTAATTGATTTATAATGTAATAAGTCATGTTAGATACAAAAAAAATAGTTAGGCATGATTGGAAAGATGTAGAATCATTTGTAAAGGCTATTTAAAGCCTCTTGAAGGCTCAGACACAATGTAATTTTGGTGTAGGAGCATCTAGTCTCCTAGTTGCAAAATTTCACTTTTTGAAGGTTGATAGGTGGTCAATAGATTAGATTAAGGTATTTTGTGTTTATTTATGCTAAATAAGGTCAATCAAGACCATTTAAGGTGTATTAGGGTGAGTTTTTTGTTGGAGATATGTGCCTCAAACTTACTGACATGAAAACTCCTGAAAGAGAAAAATCGATGAGACCCTCAGAATGTCTTACTGACTAGCAGTTGTGTTCTAAACTTCTGAAGAGCTCAGATCGGCGTGACTTTGGAACTATCTTGCCGACTGAAGTCATCGGCAAGACATGGCTATCAATGTGAAAGTTCTAACTCTTTCTATCCTAGCAGATCTCTTGTTGATGGGTTGGTTCTTGGTGATCATCAGGGAGACTCTTGGTGACGAGTGGCATTGGGGAGAGACGTGAACCTTCAGAGTGACTCATTCCAACAGAGTATATCTCATCGATGGATTTTTGTTCACTGTGAACTCTCAGTGATAGCAAAACTCTGGCCGATAATAGTTGGTCGAGGTAACATGAAGTTCTATGAGAAACTTAGCGACAGTGTTAGTCTGGAAAATGGGTCTGATCGATGTACGTCTTGCCGATGAACAGATGGTCAGGCTGAAATGATACTTTGGAATGCGTCTTACTGACAGGAGATCTCTGGCCTATGTGATCTGTTCGGTGTGAGTCTGGCCGATGGGTGTGTTCGGTGTGACTCCTATCAATGAAAGGTTTCGAACTACAGTGAGCCATTTTTCATCAGGGTGACTTAAGATCTCGGTGGGACTTTGTCTGATAGTGTTATTCTTTCTTATGGTCTATTCTAGTTGGTCGTCGGTGTGACTTGGGACTTCGGTGAAACCTTCTCCGATGCTTGTTCTCTTGCCGATGAGGTGTTTTCGTCAGTGTGACATGGGACCTCGGTGAAACCTTCTCTGATGTTTATTCTCTTGCCAATAAGGTTGATCTCGTGATAGTTGGTGGTCTCATTTATCATCGGTGTGACTCAAGCTGATGGTTTGTATTAGGATGGTTGAACTTAATATCATTGGGGTGACTTGTGTTGTTGGCCTAGCATTGTAATCTCATTCTGATGGGCGTTGTCTTGCCGATTGGGGCTGGTTGAGACCTCAAGATAATGAAAACATCAGGGAGACTTTGGCCGATGAACATGAAAGAAGACCATGGTTGGAAGGACATTGACTTGGTTGACCGTTGATGTGTATGATGTTCATTGGAGGATAATGAGTGAGTTGGAGAAGTTAGACCAGTTGACAATTGGTTTGACTATTGGAATACAAACTAATCTACAGAAATTGAACCGTTTCCTGCCTATTGAAGATGAATGTATATACATTGGACATTCTGCAGTATGATTTTGGAGAGGAAGGTTGAGGCAGGGTTATGTTGTCGAAATCTCTCCAGATTAAGTGTCTTGGTTGATCTCTCATGCTAATCTGCACTGTATATTGTGTGAAGGTATTGTAACAGTGTGAAGGTTGTATGAACTGAGAGGTTGATTAGGGAAATGTAAAAAGGAGAGAGGGAAACATAACAAGGTTGCTGCCAGTTTTTCTCCAAAATGGAACAAGGTGTAATCTCTATGAAAAGGCTATGAGCCTGAGATTGTATTGTAATTTTGTTTGTTGCTGAATAATACAATGGCTCTGATCATTTGGGGTTTTTCACCCGAAAGGGTTTTCCCCACGTAAATCTATGTGTTCTAATATTTTGTACCATCTTTCATATTTAATGGTTATGTTTGCTAAATCTATTTATGCAAGTTGTTGAAACTGAATTTTACATGTGCTTCTCTCAGAAGGATTAATGTGGGAAACAAATTGTGTTTGATTCCACTTTGTGACATAGTTGTACGTGTTTTTGAGGCAATCTAATTGAAATTAAAGTTGCCAAAGGAACTACTATTCTTGGAGGTTTCTCTGAGATGACAAATTTTTCCCAACATTTTTGAGTCTCGATGGTCAAATGTGCAAAAAATTGCATTCTTGCTACAAAATTTTCAATATTTGAATTTGTAGCCTTTTGAAGGAAAATCTTTGAATTTGGTTGTAAATGTGCAAGAATGAGGTCTAAGAGTTTGATATACCATTTAGAGAGCTTGGTTTTCATGGAGTTCCTTTCAAAGCCCCTTCTTTTATTTTTCCTATGGTAAACTGTTTGATAGAGTTGGTGGAATTACCTTTCTTAGTAATCACTATTAGTGAGATTGAGATTGTTAACCTTGAGAGAGTATGACTTGGGAAAAATGAATTTGATATGGCTATTATTTTCAAAGACTTCAAGCGGGATGTACTCTACATTGACGCCATTCCTCAATCTTCATTTGATGGCGTCAAGGAATGGCTAAACTCCATGGATATAAAGTATTATGAAAGCAGAATGAACTTGAAATGGTGGCTAATTTTGAAGAGTATTACTGATGATCCAGATAAATTTATTGAAGATGGTGGTTGGGAATTTTTGAATATGGAAGCTAGTGATTCTAATTTTGATAATTAAGAAGAGTCAGAACAAGGATATGAACCCTCTGATGTAGAAGATGAATCAAAATCAGATTTCATGTAGCCACCATCAAGAGTGTTACAAGCCAACAAGATGGAGGGAATTCTTATATAAGAATAATTTTCAATGTTTCAGGTACCAGCTTTAATGCCAACTACAATGGTAACATTGAAATTCCCTAGCAATGTTTATGTTAAGGAAATTTCCTTTAGTTGCAAGGATTCAAAGCAGATCAACCATGTGGTACAGATGATTAAATACCAAAGATGATTTGTAGCAATGAAAGAGTCTAAAAAGGTAGAGAGAGCTACATTAGTGACTCAGGAGAAACTTTAGCTTTCAAAAACAAAGCCACTTAGGCTAGCAGACGTGTGGATCAGGCTAGCATTTGGTGGAAGAGGAAGAAAGATGATTGGAACTCTAGAGGCCCACCATACTAGATTTTGATATTCAACCATGAGAGTAGAAGAGAGATTCGATATCATGTATCAAAACATTAAGCATGCATTCTTCTAGCTAGCAGAGAAGGAGATGATTACTTTGCTTCATTTTCATTTGCATAACCATATCAAGGCATGGGAACCAAGAAGACCAAGGATGTCCAGTTTTATGTGGAGGTAATGGATGTGGTAAAAAATTTAGGAGGGGAAAGAAGGTCAATGTATGATCCTGATGAAATTGAGGAAGAATAGCAAGAGAGGGACATGAAAAATAAAATCAATAGAGAGTTTCAAGGATTTCTCAAGTGAGTAAGAGAGTTATGGGAGTAGCCTCATCTAAAAGATTTTGAACTAGAGTTTGATATACCATTTAGAGAGCTTGGTTTTCATGGAGCTCCTTTCAAAGCCTTTTTTGTTATTGTTCCTATGGTAAACATGTATAATAACCTTCAATGCCTCGAAGGATAGGTTGTTGGTTGATTTGTAACACATTTTTTATCAAGAACGCTATTTTCTAGAAATTTACTAGTTTTTCTCACTTTTCTTGTTGTTGTATGGCCTATACGGATGCTAAGATTATCTAAAACCTATTGGATGTTGTATATTGATGAATTATCTTTCATTTTCACCTATTTAGATGTTCTAACTCTTTGTATAGTGAAAGTTATCTTGTTTTTAATGTTGCTACCTACTTTCACAGTGTTCTTGGATTGAAGCGCTTCATGATGTAATTCAACCCATTCCACTTTTTGTGCCTACTATAACTTATGGAATGGCTCCTCTAACTTGTAAAATACATGCCTAACCTATTTATAATGTTTTGGAGTCAAGTTTGGGTGTTTGGGATGATGTTTTAGGGTTGTAGCAAGGTACTTTCATGATGAAAATGAGGGTTTCAAGTGGTGTTTTGAAAAAATGTGGGAAGTGTTTTCCATGTAATTTATTATTCACCATGTGTAGGGTCTGGTAAGTGTTTTTAGTGATTTGTTTAGGTCTGGAAGGTCCGAGAGATAGGAGTTTCATTAAAACCCCAAGTATTTTTCTTGAAATCAAGGGTTTGGTGTATTAGGGGTCTAGAGGTCTTGGACCTGGAAAAAAATCATGGAATTGGAGGTTTTGACACATAAAATACTGTTGTTTGAGGAGTTTGAGTGAAGATCTAGTGTTTAAAAGGTCCTCTCTTTGTAAATAGGGCTAATTTAGTAGCCTTTGTGCAAGGTGGTCTATTGGATCTTAATGATGGTACAAAGAAACATGGTATATCTCTTGGGAATTTGTCTTAGGGTCTATGTTAAAGCTTGATTGATGTATGGTTGGCCATTGGATGACCTTCTCTAAAATATAAGCCCATTTGATGAGATTTGGAGACTATAAGCCTATTGTTGTTAGTTGATTCAATTTGGGTGATTGTGATTTCAAGGTTGGTGTCTTGTTGAGGTCTGATTAGATGATGTTGAAAAGAGTTCCTCCATCTTGAATTGAATCAACAAGCCCTCTAACATAACAAACCCAAAAAACCTCTTCTTTCACAAGTTAGGTAATGGTTTATTGAAAAACCATACTCGAAACCTTCTCACAGCCAACCAAAGCCTAAACACCTTCAAAAAGGTTTGTACAAGCTTAAAACTTCAAGAGATATCACTGCCCCCAAATATTTCTTCAAACCCTAGCAGTAAACCATCATTTTCCACTCAAAAATGCACCATTTGACATCTAGGGCATCACATAAAAAACCCTCTATTTGCATCCCTTGTGTACAAAAACTTGCACACATATTTTATAACCATAACTAATCCTTTCCATTGAGTTATAGAAGCATATAGTGGGTGAAATGCTTAATATGACATTTTAAAGAACTCAAAACCCTTAAAACAGGGTATACAAACCGACCCTCAGTAATTGGCTTCTAAAATGCAAAAAGTCACTTGAAATCCAACTAGAACCCAAACTAAAATAGAGTTAAGTCCACTACCCACTGAATTCCATCGAAAAAAGAGCATAATCACCCTGTACGGTACCATACAGTTCAAGGAAACATCAAATCCCAAAGTGCAAAATAGTAGCAATCTTTGACAAGGTATTACTCGAATACCATGGTGCTTAAAAAATATTTTTCTAAACCTATGGGATCATGTTGGGGCCCTCTACAATAACCTCTCTCAGTTTTTGTTATCTTAGAGTGGTTTTGTCATGGTGTCTAGTTTTCAATTGATGGAAAAAGTGTCAAATGCAAGCAATGGAAAGTTGCAAAGTGGTCCAACTTTTGTTCTACAACTTGTGTGACCAAATGGACTATTCCAATGCATCTGAATAGGTATTTTTATGCTAGGCATGGTCCTCTTTCTCACCCAAACACACAGAATCGCTCTAAGCTATGTTCAACTAGATCGATCCCTTAAGGGTCCAAAGTGCAAAATGGTTGCAAACTTTAGCATGTTGTTACTCGAATACCATGATGCTTAGAAACTTCTTGTCTAATCCTATGAGATCATGTTAGGCTCCTCTGTAATAACCTCTCTTAAGTTTTGTTATCTCAAAGTGGTTTTCCTGTGGTGTCCAGTTTTCAGTTGATGGAAAAAGTGTCAAATGCAATTAGTGGAAAGTTGCAAAGTGGTGCAACTTTCATTCTGCAACTCGTGTGACCAAACAAAATATTCCAACACATCCAAATAGGTATGTTTATGCTAGGCATGGTCCTCTTTCACACCCAAACATGCGGAATCGCTCTGAGCTACGTTCAACTGGATCAATCCCTTAAGGGTCCAAAGTGCAAAATGGTTGCAAAGTTCAACATGATGTTACTCGGATACTGTGATGCTTAGAAAATTTTTGTCTAATCCTATGGGATTGTGTTGGGACCCTCTACAATAGCGTCTCTCAATTTTTTTTTTATCTCAGAGTGGTTTTCCCGTGGTTTCCAGCTTTTAGTTGATGGAAAAAGTGTCAAATGCAAGTAGTGGAAAGTTGCAAAGTGGTGCAACTTTTGTTCTGCAACTCGTGTGACCAAACGAACTGTTCCAATGCATTTGAATAGGTATATTTACACTAGGAATGGTCCTCTTTCACACCCAAATACGCGGAATCACTCCAAGCTACGTTCAACCAGATCAATCCCTCAAGGGTCCAAAGTGCAACATGGCTACAAACTTCAGAATGTTGTTACTCGGATATCGTGATGCTTAGAAAATTATTGTTTAATCCTATGGAATTGTATTAGGCCCTATACAATAGCCTCTCTCAATTTTTATTATCTTAGAGTGGTTTTCCTGTGGTGTCTATTTTTCAGTTGACGGAAAAAGTGTCAAATGCAAGTAGTGGAAAGTTGCAAAGTGGTGCAACTTTCGTTCTGCAACTCGTGTGACCAAAAAAACTAATCCAACATGTCTGAATAGGTATTTTTATGCTAGGCATGGTCCTCTTTCACACCCAAACATGTGGAATCACTCCGAGCTATGTTTAATCAGATCGATCCCTTAAGGGTCCAAAGTGCAAAATGGCTGCAAACATTAGCATGTCGTTACTCAGATATTGTGATGCTTAGAAACTTCTCATCTGATCCTATGGGATTGTGTTGGGCCCCTCTACAATAACCTCCCTTGGTTTTTGTTATTTTGGAGTGGTTTTCCTGTGGTGTCCAGTTTTTAGTTGATGGAAAAAGTGTCAAATGCAAGGAGTGGAAAGTTGCAAAGTGGTCCGACTTTTGTTCTGCAACTCGTGTGACCAAATGGATTGTTCCAACACATATGAATTGGTATTTTTATGTTAGGAATAGTCTTCTTTCACACCCAAACATACAGAATCGTTCTGAGCTACGTTCAACTAGATTGATCCCTTAAGGGTCCAAAGTGCAAAATGGCTGCAAACTTTAGCATGTTGTTACTCGGATACCGTGAAGCTTAGAAACTTTTCATATGATCCTATGAAATTTTTTCACGCCCCTCTACATTAACCTCTTTTATTTTTTGTTATCTTGGAGTGGTTTTCCTATGGTGTCCAATTTTCAGTTGATGGAAAAAGTGTTAAATACAAGCAGTGGAAAGTTGCAAAGTGGTGCAACTTTCGTTCTACAACTCGTGTGACCAAACAGGTTGTTCCAACATGTCTGAATAGGTATTTTTACTCTAAGCATGCTCCTTTTTTGCACCCAAACATGGAAAATCGCTATGAGCTACGTTCAACCGGATAGATTCTTTAAGGGTCCAAAGTGCAAAATGGCTACAAAATTCAGCATTTTGTTACTCAGATACCATGATGCTTAAAAACTTATCATCTAATCCTATGGGATCGTATTGGGCCCCTCTATAATAACCTCTCTTAGTTTTTGTTATCTTAGAGTGGTTTTCCTGTGGTGTCCAATTTTTAGTTGATGGAAAAAGTGTCAAATGCAAGTAGTGGAAAGTTTCAAAGTGATGCAACTTTCGTTCTACAGCTCGTGTGACCAAACAGATTATTCCAACACATCTCAATAGGTATGTTTACACTAGAAATGGTACTCTTTCACATCCAAACATGTGGAATCGCTCTGAGCTATGTTCAACCAGATGGATCCTTTAAGGGTCTAAAGTGCAGAATGACTGCAAACTTCAGCATGTTGTTACTCGGATACCATAATGCTTAAAAAATTATCATTTAATTTTATGGTATCATGTTGGGCCCCTCTACAATAACCTCTCTCAATTTTTGTTATCTCAAAGTGGTTTTCTTGTGGTGTCCAGTTTCAATTGATGGAAAAAGTGTCAAATGCAAGTAGTGGAAAGTTGCAAAGTGGTTCAACTTTCATTCTATAACTTGTGTGACCAAATGGATTATTCCAATGCATCTGAATAGGTATGTTTATGCTAGGAATGGCCCTCTTTCATACCTAAACATGCGGAATAGCTCTGAGCTATGTTCAACCGGATCAATCCCTTAAGGGTCCAAAGTGAAAAATGGTTGCAAACTTTAGCATGTTGTTACTCAGATACCGTGATGCTTAGAAACTTCTCGTATAATCCTATGGGATTGCATTGGTCCCCTCTATAATAACCTCTCTTAGTTTTTTTATCTCAGAGTGGTTTTCCTATGGTGTCCAGTTTTTAGTTGATGAAAAAAGTGTCAAATGCAAGCAGTGGAAAGTTACAAAGTAGTGCAAATTTCGTTCTGCAACTCATGTGACCAAACAAACTATTCCAACGTGTTTGAAGAGGTATTTTTACAATAGGCATGGTCCTCTTTCGCACCAAAACACATGGAATCGCTCCAAGCTATGTTCAACCGGATCGATCCCTTAAGGGTTCAAGTGTAATATGTTGAAATAGTCCATTCCACCTATTGTTCATGTTGTGTCTCGATGATATGGGCCCGATGTAAGTAGGATAGGGAGTAGGAATAATAAAATAGCATTGGTAAAGGCATTAGAAGAGATTACTAATGCTTCCCATGTTGAAAATTTAGAATTGAGACGCCTTTAAAGTAAGGTTGGAAGAGCTGAAAAGAAGAAATTGCTTGAAAATAAGTTAGAATAGGTTGTAAATAGGGTGAGGTTGTGGATTCTAATGTATTCAAAAGGTCTACAAGGATAGGGAAGGTCAAAATTATGTTATGGCATGATGCCCTAGATGGGAAAACAGGGGTTTTGAATGAAAAAGAGAGGTTTGAGGGAGTAAAAGTGGGTAAAGTCAAGGGGAAACATAATTTGGTGTTCAATTAAGTTTGTGCAAGTAGAATGAAGAGTGTTGGAATAGCTTTTGGGGTTCAGATTCGGTTTTCCAGTTCGGCCAAATTTTTTTGGAGGGGGGTTCGGTTCGTTTTGGGTTTGTTGGTACAAAAGACATGTAAAAACAAAAAATATATATATGCAGCCTAGAAGCATGAATTAGGATTAGAATATCAAATAACATAATATAAACAACAAAACCACCATAAACTTGAATTTCATTTAAAACATGCATGATAAATATTCATCATTGAAAATTGAATTGTGGTAGCTTGATAGACAGAGTCTATTGATGCTAGGGTTCAATTTCTATGATTTTGAAAAAGGAAGCCAGTTGAGTAGAGTTATCAACATTCTTCATAAATCATAAGAATTTTTTTAGTACACTAGCCATTTTGATGTCTTCTTGCAGTCTCAAACATTATTTTGTATCATTGTTACATTGGTCTTGAGAGTGGTAGCTTAATATAGCTCCACAATACAAAATCTGGTTTACCTATGTAGTGTAACAATGGCATAGGCATATTTTTCTTTCAAAGAACCAAAGGGTGACTGCACAATTGAAGTGTATAAACACATATTTTTGTAATATCAAGGATACTTTTTGAAACTTCCATGCATTGCTAATCTAAAAGGAAAAGTATTTTTCCTAATCTGTATGCAGCCATGCTTTTGACATTGTCAAAAAGAGCAAAACTCCCTGAATGATGCAAAGGCATGGCCAAGCAGTTCTAACTCTTCACATGAGAGAAGAGAGATGTTGGAGAATACATCAATTCAGTGAGAATAGAAGTGTAATGTGTTTTAGTTTGTAGTATTCCTCTGTTTCTCTACATATCTGTGATAAATTCTCAGTTCAATGATGTAGAACAATTTTTGAAAAAAGAAAGTTGTGTCACAATCCACTTTTAATCTAGCAAGAAAAAATGAAAGCTTAGCCTCTTGGAATGAAAATACTTGTTTTCAAAACAAATGAGTAAGAATGAGGTAGTTAAGGTGTTTGAAGTGATTTAGAGGTCACTTTTAGGGTTCCCTTGGGTGTGAGTTAAATTCAAACTCCATAAAACACTAAAAAAATGTTCAAAAAAACACTTTTTTGGATGCCTAGGCATGCAGGTTCTGTCTTGGTTCACCTGGGTTATGTTTGGGTTTTTCCCAGGTTCTCTTGGGTTCTGCTTGGGTGAACCAAACCCAAAAATGAAGGACTCTAGTTGAACCCACAGGAAAGCCAAACCAGGACCCAAACCACCTAAGCGAACCAGGACCAAAACTAGAGCTAAAATAGAAGAACTCGATAACAGAGATAATGTGTCAAGAAGTTGACTACTTCATCTACTTTGAATATTATGCTTTGCAAGTGTTGTGAAGATTATGTATCCTTTTCTTAATTGATTTGTTCCAATCAAAGGATTAAATATATTGGAATCTTTTTATCAATCATTTCATGGAATACCAATTGAAAACATGTTTTTTTCTTTTAGATAAAGTTGTTTACCATCAATCAATTAATTTATTCAAGACAAACCATGAACGACAACAATGATCAATGCTAGGGCTAACCAATTAACAAGTATACACATGAATAATTCAAGCATGTACATGTGAATAAGGGAAGGACAAGTAGTCACAAACACGTATGGATTGAAGTATACACACGAATACATAGTATACACAACTTAATACAAAGTATATGCATGAATACAAGGTATACTCATGAAAATGCATAAGTCGCAAAGTATACATTGGAACACATGTAAGTCACAAAGTATACACATAAGTTGTAAATTATACACTTGAATACATGTAACTCATATCTATTGAACCATGAATTTATAACATGCAAATATGGACACCATCGATAAAAAGGATTTGTATTAACCAAATAGCCATGTACGCATACATCAATATATGTCGATATAAGTATAAAATATAGGTACAAAATAGCCATATAGGCTTACGAGAATGCCATATAGGTATACAATGTCAAATATATCCAATACAAAATATGTACAAAACTGCCATGTAGGCATACAACAAAGGGCTCTAAAATAAAGTCATTGCTCTGCAGGCTCTCAAAATAAACTCTTTCCCTTTGCTTGTCGATTGGATGGTGATAGGTCTATCACTCATTTGTGCTACACTCGAGGAGTGCTCCTATAGATCCTCCTAGTACTATTAAGCTCTTGGTGAAGTTTTAACTATTACAATAAGAAGTAAAGACATTAATATATAGAAATTACATTATAAAAAATGATACATTTAACAAAATAATCACTTACGACCATCTCACGATCACTCTCCATGAGGGAAATATTTGCATGCCAATGTTGAGGAATGCTCAAGCCCTGTATAAACCATCCAAATAGAAATTAAACTGTGAATCAATAATGGTTTGATTTTTCACTAGAACTAACATCTATAACAATGAATGTAAATTAAAATTTAGTAATTTGCCTCATACCTCCCCTGTCAGAGACATCGAGGATTGTATAGCAGATGAAACACCGCTATCCATTGCCCTTGTAACATTTGGAGGTTTATTTGCCTCCAACATCTGAAAATAAAACAACAAATTATTCAATCACAAAAAAGTTACAATAGCGATCCACGTCATGACTTATAATGTATGAGATCTAATGAACAAAATTTTGAGTACTTATTAAACTATATATTTTTGATTATCATGCTTACTATTTTCCCTATCCATATCTTGTTCAAAAGGACATGTTTTTAGGATTTTACCCATAGCAGCAAGTCGTTGAACCATTTGATTAAATGCTTTCATAGACATGTACGATAACTATGGTGGCATATAGAAGGAAGTGAATTGTTTGAAAAAATGCCTCAAAAGAAATGGGGTCTCGTGGTGATGGAATGCCATTACAAACAAATGCACATCATGGCATTCCATCACCATAAGACCACATTTATTTTAGGCATTTTTTCAAAAATTTCATTGCCTTCTCTATGGTATTATTGCTTACTATTATGCTTTGATAGATATTTTTCCAAGCATCCATAGTTTGTTGGAAAGCACCTATTTTAGAATTTTAGCCATAGCAGCAAGGAAGTGAGTAGTTTGATAAAATGATTTGGTGCACATGTATGAAAAATGTGGTATCATAGAAAAGGTGGTGAGCAGTTTGAAGAAATGCCTCGAAGAAATGTGGTCTCATGGTGATGGAATGGAATTCCATCACCATGAGACCGCATTTCTTTGAGGCATTTTTCCAAACTACTAACTGCCTTGTCTATGCTATTGCTTACTATTATGGTTTCATAGATTTTTTCCAAGCATCCATAGTTTGTCACGCAAGTGCACCTTTGCAAGCACATGCCTCCATGTGAAGTAATTGCATCACTGCTTATGTTGACTTTCTAAACAACTATATTGTAGTTGAAACTTTGTCATCTATCAACATCTAGTTATTAGTTATGGAATGTGAAGTAATGCTTTGAGTTTGAATGATGTGCAATGCAACGTAACCAATTATATGAATATAAACTATGCAAATCTATTAAGTGCAATTCATTAGTTAAACTCTTTATTCTATTACCTGTGTGTAGGTTTGAGTAAATCCACTGGCACTGGGAGTTGTTCCCTCGAAACCTCTAATATTACCTTATTCAACATCCAAAATCACATATTAAAATACCATTCATAAAATAATGCTATTAACATGTAATAAATTTATAATTGTTTACTAGTTACATACCCCACCGATAGGTGTATTGCAGAAAAAAGTAGGTGGAGGGCTAATGTATCCAGTCTCAACATTGTGACCCTACAATTTTATTAAAATCATAAAACTAAACTAGTTAATCTTGCATTTCAAAATCAAAATTTAATAAATTAAATTCAATGAACATGCTAACTTTTACCTGAGTATCAATGCCATATGCATCATGCAAAATGTCAGCCACCCTCTCCATCTCTGTAGCTGCATAGGGATCCTGCATAGCATCCTCCTGAGTGGCGGTGGGGTCATATTAACAAGTCACCCCGCAAGATTGATACACATGGGTTTGAAGGCCACCACTTGAAGACTCCCCTAGATGGTGTTGTAGAATAGGGCTAGTATGATGGATGACACTCTGGGTCAAAGTGTTGATCGCCTGCAATGTCTCTACATTGGCACTCTCCTTCGAGATGGTAGGCATAACAACGTGCTCATGAGGTGGCCTAGTGAGATCTCATCTCCCTTGCTGTGTAGGATCCAGTTGTGCACCAGACCTATCTTGAGCCGACCCCCCACCTCTCCCCTGGAAGTCCCTCATATCAAAATAATTTAGGATTTTGTTCAATATGAACTCACTGTATAGTTTCCTAAGAAAATACTAGGGGACTTCACAATTGTTGCATAGTCGGTCATCAAAGACCATGTACCACCTATCATAAAATTGATTCCTAATCTCTTGGTGGTGGCACCAATGAATAGGTAACCTCTTCACATTGAGGCTAATATTTTGAGTTGTGTGTGGGTCAGTGAATAATGAGCACAAATCACCTTTTGTAATTTTTAAATCCTTTACATCTTTATATGATAGTTTATCTGTGTTATAAGCCCTAGCCACCCACCTCCTATCTTGCCATCCAGTTATTTGTTTGCTAATTGAATCTACATTTTTTAACATATATTTCAATAAACTTTCTAGGGTCATTCTTTCTATGGTTGGACCATTTGGATCACTCAACCTACTGATTAAATCCTCAATTGATTTTTTATTTTTTCTCAATTTCACTCATTAAATTTTGTTGAGTGTCAGGAGGGTGTTGAGTGATTGGTGGAGGAGGTTGTTGTTGAGGTTGATTTTCTTGTTGAGGATTTTGAAGGTTTGCAGGTTCATTTGCATCTCCTACAAATTCAAAAAAATAAATATCAAATATAACTTAAAACTAACAAAATCAACCTAAAACTAAGAAATTCAAAACAAACAGCAAACAATACTTACCTCTCCCACCTCTTCGTCGTCGTGGCACTATCCTTGCAAAGAAATAGCAATTGTTGTTGAAGATTTTTGCACAATACCTCCTCTTAGAATGCGAGGGTGAAAGATGGGGGTTTTTTCCGCAGGTAAAACAAAAAAATAGTTGAAATGAAAATGAATGACTTTCACTTTTTTTTTTGGCTTTTAACGTGCAATAACGCGAGCATGTTATAACACGCTCGTGCTATGATTTTTCAAACTTTTTTTAAAAAGTGGCCACAAAATTGTTACCCAACTTCATGCACCTTCCCATAGATATATGTTCACTCTTTACTAGTTTTTGTTATCACACTTGTACCTTGTTATCATTCTAATTATGCCTTTTTATGTAACTACATTCTAATTTTAAGATGACTTAATTCTAAGGAAGTCTTGCTTTCATCAAACTTTCAATATTTATAAGAAATTTTTTATTTATTTTTAGTGAAATTATGAAATTATTTTTATATAATAATGTAAATATAATATAATATAGTAATATTTAGGTAAGTACAGAAAGATGGGGGGCCAAAAATCAGTCTTAAGTGGCCACTTTTTTTGAAATCAAGAAATACTAATCTTGGATGAAAAATTGAGCATAGTTACACTCAAAATTTTAAGATGCATCAAAAACAATGTTTGTAGTGCTCCAAGTCTACTTTCTAAACTACCTTTTTTTTTTTAAATGGTAGAGATTAAGGGGTTCAAAAAATGGAGCCACAGAAATTGGTGTTATTTTTTTCAAAAAGACATAACATAGCATGTTTTGTGGCTCCCTCAAAAGGTTAACTATTTTTGGTATTTTTAAAATTGTTTTGGTGAGAAATTAGCTAACAACTTGTAGTTTATACCCAATTTTTTTGATAAATTTTTAATGAATATTTGATTTTTTACTAATTCTTAAAGTGGACACTTTAACATCATGAAAACAAGAAAGATTAAAAGAAAATACAAAGCCTATAAACTCTAATTCAATCTAAAGTTAAACAACAAAGCACAAAGGAAAGCTTAAACATAAACACAGAATGATCTCACCCTGTGATCAAGGGAAAATTCTAAAATAATGTTAGAGGGGTTTGCACAATAACAATAAAAATTCCTATGAAAATAACAAAGCACAAAGGAAGTGATGTGAAGACAAAAGGGACAATGTTACCCTAAGTCTCCACCTTCCATGATTGACCTTTGTTACACCTCTTAGCTTGCAGTAGATAAAAATGCCCTCAGATTTATGTGAGCAACTATGACTAAAGACTAAGCCCTATGCAAGTGTTGAAGGATTTGCATAAAATAAAATGACCCTACAATGGACTAAAATGACTATGGCTGTGAATGACTATGACTGTAAAACTAATAGTAGCATAAATTGAAATCTAAACATGAGAGAGACCAAGAGTGCAAAAGGTCAATAGAGCCAGGAGGAGCAAATGAGATCAAAATTGCCCTTTTATGAAAACTGCAATTTTGAACGTGTGGCCAGGATGAAAAGATGACAAGAACCCTAAGATCAATGCTCAAGATTGAATGTTGCTATGTGCATTAGGGTTAGGTCAAAATTAGGGCAAAAGATAAGAATGAAGGGTCAAGATTGAATTATAAAATAATTCAATCAATGGTCGAAATTAAATGAGATGTCAAAAGTCAAGAATTAATTTGGAAGATAAGGCTGGCACGGACAAAGAGGTTGCTGGAGAAATTAAATAATAAAATTTATTTACTCCAGGTGACTAGTAAATAATTAAATAATAAAGATATTATTTAATTATGGAAGAATGTGACAAAAGAATTATTTTGAATTTAAATAATGATTTAATTCAAAATTTAGGAGAATTGGCTAAATTAAATAAATCAAATTTATTTAAGTTTAAAGAGAGAAAAAGCTAATGAATAATTAAATAATTAGGATAATTATTTAATTATAGTGGGAAAGTGGACAAAATTAAATAAATAAGAATTTATTTAATTTTTTAGAAGAAGGGGATTTAATTAGTGACGTAATTAAATAAATAAAATTTATTTAATTAATCAAGAAGACATAAATGACAAAGGGAAATTAAATAAATTATGAAATTTATTTAATTAAAGGAATACTTAGATAATTAATGACGTATTAAATAAATAAATACTATTTATTTATTTAATAATCAAGGAGGAATAAATGACATGAATTAATTAAATAATTATGAATTATTTAATCAATAGTCGAATGTGGACCAAGGACATAATTAAATAACTTAATTATGCTAGGACGAAAGTGGTAAAAATGAAGCTTGCAGGCCTAGGTCATTTTAGGTGTCTACATTTTTCCCCTCTTTGTCATAATGTCGTGTCGTATTGTGACAAAGAAAAATAAGTCAAGAATATGCCCCAGTGAAAGTACGGAGTATTCTTGCCCCCTCGGGAAATTTTTAAATTTTGGGTCGGCGCCAGAAAAATTTGCAAAAGGTCCCGATAAATCAATTTGATGGCTAGAAAAATAGCGGCGCAGTCAGTTTCAGATTCTGACATGTTTAAAGCAACTTACGGAGAGGTCAAAGGTGCGGAAATGAACCTCCAGTATTAACCGCGGTTGAAAAATGTCATTTTCACCCTATAAATAGGAGGTCAAAGGGGTAAAAGTCAATTCTCTTTCACTATTCACCTTGCGAATCCTGAGAGCTCAGAGCGAAAGGCGCAGCAGCTACGATGGTTATTCCAGTGACAGAGCACCGCGGCGAGATCGTGAGGACCTTCAGACGGCCAGAGGGCTCAGGACCGGCGGTACATACCCTAAACCCACTTTTTCATTTTCTCGATTTACGTGTTTTTTAATGCTTTCTAGGGTAGTGAACGGATGCGCCGCGACGCATATGCGTTCGCGTAAGCCGCAACTGACTTCGCGTTCGCCGCATTTGATGCGTCGCGACGCAAGTGCATAGAACAAACGAGCTGCCCAGTGGTTTGCGCCGCATTCGATATTTGGTGCAACGCAAGGGCTTAACCGAATCGCATTTGACGTTTCAAGTGCCGCAATTGCAATGTTGTGACGTAATTGATTTTCCGAAAGTCGCAAGTGATATTCCGCGCCGCATTCGCAATGTGGCGACGCAAATGCCAAAATTCGTGACGCAAGTGTAATTAAGCGACGCACTTGACTTGGTGTAACGCATTTGATTTTTGGAATGACGCACTTGTGTTTTTGCGACGCAATTGTGTTTTTGCAACGCATTTGTCTGTTTTCTTACTTTAACTTGCTTTGATGCTTTCATGCCCTAAGTTATTTTCCATGATGGTCACAGTTGTCCAAAAAGGTGCTAATGCGGTGTTCGTCTTTTTGCAGAGGCAGTTTGCCCCTATTTATACGAGAGAGAGCAGAACGAGGACCTTTCGGTTTGGCGATCAGCTAGGCCCGCGAGAGCGGCGACGATTGATGAGACTCGGTCTATTCCATGTTGCGTTCATGCCCACCATTCGGGTGAACAGGGGTTTGCTGACGGCGCTGTGCGAGAGATGGAATTCTGAGACCTGTTCCTTTCACCTGCTGACAGGCGAGGCTACTATTACTTTGGAGGATGTCTACTGTATTCTCTGGATTTCGATTCGAGGGGAGCGGATCGTGTACGATCCCCGTCATGGCGAGCAGACCTTCCGGGGTACTACCAGGATCAGGGTGCCGGACTCGGCATTGAGGGTTACGAGATCCATTGGGATTTCCTGGTGGAGCATTACAATCGCTTTGATGCATTCCTGGCAACGCTGATTGGTGGCATCTTGGTTCCGGACCGACGAGGACACGGATTTCCAATTGGTTGGGGAGATGTCATGGTCGGCATGTGACGAGATAGGACAGTTTCTGCACGGGGTCCCTATTTGCTGGGGACACTTTATCATCAGCTGCATGACGTTGTGTACAGGAGAGGAGAGAGTATCTCCTGTGGGACCACACTGATGATGATCTGGGCATGGGAGCATATTGCCATATTCTGCCCTCCTATCGACAGACCACAGCTGGCCGAGGGGATGCCTTACTCCTACTACTATGCTGGCGCATTACAGCAGACTCATGTGGGTGAAACAGGGTGGTGGAGGCATCGGATTGATACCATGGTGACCTTCATCTGGAGACCCTACAGGGATTGTGAGGCATGGGATGATGAGGACGATCATCTCAGTTTTTGCAGGCAGTATCGATACCTCATTAGCCAGACAGTGCAGACATCACTGATTATTGAGATGTATCTATTGCAACGTGTACTGAGACAGTTCAGGGAGCAGCAGGATGTACCCATGGGGACGGCAGAGTATGCCCGATCATCCAGAGAGTATGCATGGGGGCCAGCCATCCCAGTGGCCTTCGCGACATAGCAGATAGATGGGCTAGTAGCCCAGGCCTGGGGTTGGAGAGGTGGAGCAGCAGATCCAGGTACCACACCAGCCTATGATCTATGGTGGCAGGCACGCCGACCCATGCCACCCATGCCATTGACAGATCCTGATGGGCCAGCACCAGTTGATAGGCGGTTAGTGATTCCACGAGTGCCACGAGCCAGACGAGGGGGCAGAGGCAGAGGTAGAGGCAGGGGCAGGGATGGAGATGGAGGGAGGGGTGGTGATGGAGGGAGGGACGAAGGTAGGGGTGATGATGGAGGGCGAGGTGGAGACGGAGGTCGGGGTGATGATGGAGGTCGAGGTGGAGACGGAGGTCGAGGTGATGATGGAGGTCGAGGTGGAGACGGAGGCCATGGTGGACGATGAGGTGGAGATGATGGTGGAGATGGTGGAGGTGAAGGGATCTGGATGAAAATGAAAGGGAATAAGGGGGAAAGATATCCTAGGGGATGGAGGGAGGAATGAGGGTGGAGGATGGATGGAGGGGGGGGATGGATAAATGGAATGGAGGAAGGAGGGGGGGAGGAAGGGATGGAAGGGAAGGAGGAAGGATGGGGAGGTGGATGGATGGAAGGAGAGAGACTCTTGAGATGGCAGATGGTGGAGGGTGAGGAGGAGATACCATCTTTAGAGTTGCCCTAGGATGCTACAGCCGATCAACGGGTGGCCAATTTGTAGCAGAGATTAGATGCCAGCCAGGCACAGGTGAGGTCCCTACAGTCGGCACTAGAGGTAGCCCATGTAGAGCGGGATCAGGCGGTGATTCGCCAGCAGGATTCAACGCGATGGTGCACAGAGTTTACAGCCCTATGTACAGGACCCATAGGAGACATGGCTCGGGAGTTGGCCAGAGTGAGCACGAGGCTGGGACAGTACAGGACCCTCTATGAGCAGGCAGTGCCGCCAGAGCAGCGAGATCCTACCCTATCTCGATCACAGACGAGGACAGGCAGTGGGTGCAGGTCAGGTAGTGGGAGTGGTACCAGGAGCCACAGTAGTGTCGGAGGGTCGACTTCCACAGGACACACATCAGGCCACAGATCACATTACTCTTGTAGGCATACTTCGAGTCATCATTCGGGGCATAGTCAGGGTTCCATTGGTTCATCACAGAGGTCAGTACAAGGTCAGCCACCAGTGACAGATCCTACCACTTCTCAGAGTCTAGCAGCAGTGACCTCACAGGTGCTCCCTACTGTCATGATGATGCCTTCATTCGTAGTTCCCTCATCTTCGCAGATACAGGCCACTACAGGACCATCCATTACTTCAGAGCCAGTGATAGGGCCTCAGCCACCACCACATTCTTCACCCCGAGGGGATGAAGAGAGCCTACCCTAGGGGCATATTTGTATTTGGACACACTATGTTTATTGTTGAGCCTGCGAGCTCCATTTTTGGGATATCCATTGACTCTATCCTGTGACATTGCATATTTTTGAGATGATATTTATATGATGATGCAGTTTTGATGCGGCCTATATGTGTTATGTGATGTTCTATGCATTATGTGTGTATGATATATGATGCTTAATTTATGATTCCATTTATGTATTATGATGCCCATGTTGTGATTTTTTGATGCCATGATGATGCAATATTCGTATGCCTATGTTAATGATGTGCATGATGCATTTATGTAAAAGATGCAATGATGATGATTATGTTAATGTGATGTTTGTGATTATGTATATGATGTAATGCCATGTATGATGTTATTTAATGCCATGGATGATGTATGTATGGACCTAATGCAATGGATATATCATGTATGCACTTATGTTTTTTTGAATGACACGGGATATCATCACAGGATGGACAAGAGAAGATGGCGGGACTGATGAGAGAAGATGACCAGACCAAAGAGGAGAAGATATGAGACCTACGAGAAGATACAAATCCTTCAAAACTTTACTATAAGACTTTTAATATTCGTTGCTCTTTAATCATCATTGGGCAAACTGTTGTAATGGTCAACAAACACCAAGATATGACATAGATCTAGGTGTGCAAGGTCGTACCATTACCCCAGACAAAACAGTCATAGACAAGGATGAGTATGACTCATACTAGGAGCGTGCTTGCCCCAGTCTTGTTGTCATCATCAACCACAAGCAGAAAAAGACAATGACAGATCATGAAACGTCGTTGCTTCTCTAAATCCTGTTTCCAGGACATCCTTGAGAAGCTAGTGACATGATTGTCAAACTACAAAAATAAAGTCTCTATCATGATATGTCGTTGCTTTTCTAAATCCCAAGATCAGGATCTCGTTGAGAAGCTAGTAGTCATGCGTGTCAATTGTCATGCTACGTCGTTGCTTCTCTAAATCCTGCTTAGTGGGATCTCGCTGAAAAACTAATAACATGATCAAAGATGAAAAGACAATTGCCAGGTGTTTGTCAAGTGCATCTGGATATCCATTGTTCTGATGCCAAGGTGTCATGTCTGATGATGTCAAGATGTCCGAATGTTTAAAGTTTTGGTGACCTTGAAAATGTCGAGACTTGGTGGATTCAGGAAGGACACAACCTGAATGATGCCGAATGTCGGGAGGATTCGATCCCTAATGGTCGTAAGGGATCCCTCAAAATAATGACAATGCCTAGGAAGGACACATCCTAAAGCATAAATGACAGAGTTGGTTCTTCAGAAGGACTCATCTGAAGAACGCTAACGTCAAGAAGAGTGATCCTTAGATGTCAAGAGGAACGCTCGAAAGGCCGAATGACGGTGACGACGCCTAGGAAGGACACATCCTCAGGCATAAATGACAGAGGTTATCTTTCAGAAGGACTCATCTGGAGACCAACCAAAATTTGACATTTTGATCATTAATACTGATTTGACATGCTTTGACTTGTGTTTGACTGAGGTTGACTTGTGTTTGATTATATGCCGATATTTCCTTGATGAGAGTATCATGTTAAATAAAAGATTGTTTGACTTTGTTCCAAGAGTTTTCCCATTTGGAAATTGATTGAAGATTTTTGATGTGTGTGCCAATGTAATGTCATGAACCCTAATGGACTGACCTAGTGCGGCCTCGGGGGCTCATCGATAGATGGCCTTGCCTACGTCATACACTCAGAGACCTCGTAGTTTGACACGACCAATGACTTTGTCTTGATGAGCAAAGATTGCGCCATGATTTATTTTGACAAACCTAATAGGACTGACCTAATGTCTCGGGGACTCAAGTATGAGTCTTGCCTATGTAGCAAATGCACAGAGACAACGTAGTTCGGACAATGACATGGACTTAGTGACTTGATTGACTTAGACCAGGGATGACAGTGCTCTTGTGTGTCTTGCGCGGTCTAATGTTTTGTTTGGTTTTCTTCAGGACGTTTTATGATTTTTAGGTCTTTTTTCAGGACATTTTATGATGTTTTTGTCTTTTTTCAGGACTTTTTATGATGTTTTTGTCTTTTTTCAGGACTTTTTATGATGTTTTTGTCTTTTTTCAGGACTTTTTACCGCCGTTGCATGATAAACATTTTTCCCCGAGTCAGGCTTAAGATTTAGCCATTTGCAAGGGATATGGATAAGATGTTGTTGACCTGCTGGACAAACAGTCGTCAAGGCTTGATGTCAATCGTTCGTCCACTAGGACAGGTAGAGTAGGATGTGACGGTGACTTGTGGAATAATGGCAAAGATAGCTTTCATCCTAAGCCAAGTTTAGACCAAGTGACAACAGATGGCAGAGCAATGATTGATTCCGCATGGCGCCTGTTTGCCAGGTTTTCACTATTGGACAAATTATTTTTTCCTTTTTACTATTTTTATGATGTTTTGATTTTTTTGGTGTCACCAAAACGCCTGTTTGCCAAGTTTTCATCAAGGTGACGATTTTTTTATTTTTCAATTTTTTTTGTATTTTAGGGCCCTCCAGCTTTGTCCTCTGATGCTATGTGTAGAACTTTTGGAGGTGTAAACTATTGATGGGCTCAGTCAATTGTTCCCCATCTGGAGTTGCCAGTTGATATGCTCCAGAACCAAAAGAAGATATGATGATATATGGACCCAGCCAGTTTGGTTCAAACTTTCCTGGCTTTTCTCTGTCTGCTTGGTTCTTAGGATTCTGCATGAGAACCAGGTCGCCAATGTCAAACTTTCTGACCATGACCTTTTTATTGTAGCTGCGACAAAGGCGATTTTGATATGCCTGGAGGTGATTCAGTGAGTTTTGTCTTCTTTCATCCAGCATTTCCAGCTCGTGCAAGCGTGATTGTCGGTATTCCTCTTCATTAGTTAGACCCTTTAAAGAGATCCGTAGTGAAGGAATTTTGACCTCAATGGGTAAGATGGCTTCCGTGCCAAAAACCAGGGTGAATGGTGTAGCTCCTGTAGGCGTACGAATGCTAGTTCGGTAAGCCCACAGAGCAGGGTTAAGTTGTATGTGCCAATCATGGCCAGCGTCATTGACAATCTTTTTAAGGATCTTGATAATGGTTTTATTCGACGCCTCAGCTTGGCCATTTCCTTGGGGGTAGTATGGCGATGAAAAGTGGTGCTGGATATGGAATTTCTCACATAACTCACGTACGTCTTGGTTTTTGAACGGACGTCCGTTGTCAGTGATGATGGACTGTGGGAGGCCATACCGAAAAATGATGTAATTGAGGATAAACTTTGATATCTGTTTGCCAGTAATATATGTCAATGGAATGGCTTCGATCCACTTTGTGAAATACTCAGTGGCGGTGATAATGAATTTATGGCCGTTGGAGGAGGTTGGATGAATCTTACCCATGAGGTCGAGTCCCCATTGAGCGAAGGGCCACGGAGAAGTGATTGGCCAAAGTTCTTGTGCTGGAGCATGGACCAAATCACTATGGATCTGACACTTGCGATAGGTTCTAACATATTCTATTACATCTTTTTCCATTGTTGGCCAATAATATCCAAGTCTCGTTACTTTCTTAGCCAGAGTAGGACCGCTCGAATGAGATCCGCATATACCATCGTGCACTTCTCGTAA
Source organism: Sequoia sempervirens (assembly GCA_007258455.2). Lineage (NCBI taxonomy): Eukaryota > Viridiplantae > Streptophyta > Pinopsida > Cupressales > Cupressaceae > Sequoia > Sequoia sempervirens. The sequence goes on along the minus strand of VDFB02005872.1, from coordinate 45,445 downwards.
GGTCGTACATGCTTCATCGGTGTCAAGACATCTAAGGAGGGTATTGTCGAAACTACGGCGGTATAGGGTGTCACTGATAATGGCATACCTTGCGGATTTCTAATGAAAGACTTCCTTTGGTTATTGGATAGGTTGATGGAAGGGCGTGAGTCTTCAGATAGTCATAAATGTCCTGATACCAAGGAGAGTTGGGACCAACAAGTTCACAAACCATTTCTGACTCTGGGATATCATATGCCGGTATCAACAGCTGTTCTACTAGGAACTCAAATTGTGACACATTTTTAGGGATGTCCAAGAGAGAACTAATAGTAGCCATTGCGCCAGCTGCTTTATTTTGTACCCTGGGGATTTGTTCGAAAGACACTGATTGGAAGTATGTTAGGAAACTATCCACCATCCTCTTGTAAGGAAGCAACTTCTCATCCTTTGTTTCGTAGTCACCATTCACTTGGTTGATTACTAGTTGGGAATCCCCGAATACAAGCAATGTCTGAATTTTCCATTTGATTGCTAGCTTGAGACCTGTAACTAGTGCTTCGTATTCGGCAATGTTGTTTGTGCAAGGGAAAGCAATTCGAAATGACTTAGGAATTGAATCCCCTTGTGGTGTGATGAATAAGATTCTGGCCCATGAGCCATGACCAGTGTGAGACCCATCAAAATACAGCTTCCATGGTGTTGCTAGTTCCGTATGGAAGATGGACTCATCCGAAAAATCAGTTACCAACGGATGAGAGGCTTGCATTGGCGCATCTGCGAGTTGATCTGCTATTACTTGTCCTTTTATTGCCTTGCGTTCAACGTATTGTATGTCGTACTCACTTAGAATCATGACCCATTTTTCCAATCGGCCTGTTAACGCTGCTCGACTTAATAGATATTTCAATGGGTCAATTTTGGCAACTAGTTGTGTCTGATGATTGAGCATATAATGCCTTAGTTTTTGGACTGCAAAGACAACTGTGAGGCATGCACATTCAATGTACGTGTAATTCAGCTCGTAACCGATCAGTGTGCGGCTAATGTAGTAGATTGCTCTTTCTTTCCCTTCATGATCATTTTGAGCCAGTAATGCCCCCAGTGCTGAACTAGTGGTTGAGATGTATAGAATTAATGGCTTTCCATGAATAGGCGACATGAGGACTGGTGTTGATAGCAGGTAATCTTTGATTTGCTGGAAGGCCTGTTGACATTTATCTGTCCATACAAAGGGGACACCTTTGTGTAATAGATACTGGAATGGGTGGCACTTATCTGCCAATTGAGATATGAAGTGGCGAATAGATTGCACTCTGCCTTGCAGGGTTCTGAGTTCACTGATCCCTCTAGGTGGAGGCATGTCTATGATTGCTTTAACCTTTGTCGGATCGACCTCTATGCCTCTTTGGGAAACTATGTACCCTAATAGCTTACCTGACGTGACCCCAAAAACACACTTCTTAGGGTTTAACCGAACCTTGTACTCTTCTAGCCTCTTGAAAATTTTGTCAAGTACCTTCAAATGATCTTTCCTTGTTTCTGATTTGGCCAATAAGTCATCTACATAATCTTCCATTATATTGTCCATCATATCATGGAAGATAGTGGTCATAGCCCTTTGGTATGTGGCACCTGCATTTTTGAGGCCGAAGGGCATGACGTTCCAACAGTATGTACCCCATGGGCAAGTAAATGTTGTTTTGTGTTGGTCCTCAGGAGCAATGCGAATTTGATTGTAACCAGAGAAACCATCCATGAGGGATAGCATCTCGTGTCCTGCAGTTAGATCGACTATGATGTCAATGTTGGGCAAAGGAAAGTCATCCTTTGGACATGCTTTGTTTAGGTCCTGAAAATCTGTACATACCCGAATTAGTCCATTTGGCTTTGTCACCGGCAGTAGGTTGGAAATCCATTCAGCATAATCTATAGACCTTATGAATCCAGCATCCAGTAATTTCTTTAACTTGGCCTTAACCAATAGAGCAACTTGTGGGTGCATTTTGTGCAACTTCTGCTTGACTGGTTTAGCATTGGATACTAGTGGCAGATGATGTAGAACTAGTTTGGGGTCCAATCCTAGCATGTCAGCGTAGGACCATGCAAAGTTTATTTTTCATTCTGCAAAGAATTTATGAAATTCCAGTTTTTCTTCATCTGTCAATGATGCTGCAAATAGGACCATCTTGGGGTCTTCTGGAGTCGAAATGTTATCCTCTATGGTGTCCTCAACAAGCATGGCCGATCTCTCCTATTGCACGGGGAGAAAATCCAGTCCTCCATCTTTGGGCACCTCCGAGAGGTTTTCACCCGCAGATACGTCCTTTGTTTTTACTATTTTACCGTCAAGAGGTGCCTTTCGATTTTCACTTAGAGACGTTTCATTTTTTACTTTATTTTTACTTTTGCGACTAGAGGACTGAACCGTCTCACCGAAGTATGCCATGCAGTCTAGATCAATAGCAAATCCTGATTTATGATCCCCACTGGGTATTCCTTCGCGTAATCCCATGAATTCAGCAGTGGCTTCATCATTTTGGAATGTGTCTAGAACTGGCGGTCCTTGTTGGTCTCAATCGACTAGTTCAGGGTAGACTAATGAAATTCCATCGTCAAGGCTAGTGAATTCGGGTGAGGATGCTGATAGCATATAGATGGATTCATTGATGTTGTAGATGAGGTTATCATCGTCCAACTCGACATCAGACTCTATCCAGTATTCTCCTTCACTAGTGTCATATTCGTTGTCATAATAAGGGGTGAAGGTTTGAGAGCCCTGGTTATCAATGTCATCTGATACTTTGGATAGATTAGGTTGAGAGGGTCCGGATGGTGGTTATTGCATGTCATGCGACGTGGTAGTGGGATTTTGACTGTTTGGTGCCCGCTCAATTTTGAATGTTTGCCAAAATCACTGTTCAGAGGTCAATTCCCCTGGTTCGACAAACAAATCATCAAGACAATAGTCACTTAGGGATTGTTCGGAGCCAAATTCCCACTCGTGGGAGTCTGTTTCGGTTAGGTATTCCCTAGTAGTCTCAACACTTTCAGAAGCATGTACTTGCTCACTGGAAAGTCCAGCGGTACGTCGATCATCATTGTCGAGTGAGCCAAACCCTAATCCAAGATACTTCAGAGTTTGGAAAGTTTCTATGGGTTCTCTTCGACCAGTTTTATTTTTTCCAAGGCCACTAGTACCATCGTAGCCTTTAGCCTTCATAATATTGTAACCCTTGCCATATTTCTGGACCGGTAGTGGAGGTAGTGAGACTGTATCCTTGTAGATCCATCCTGTGATGTCGGTAAGGTCTTCATCACTCATGTCTCCCCACTTGATGAAAATTGTATTCTATGGAACTTTGAATGTTTCTTGCAGTTCCATTCTGAAACATGGTCGACCATATATCTTTGGAGGAGTAGGTATTGTAGTTATGCTATATGCTGTATTTAGTTTGAACTCTTCGTAGCCAAGGTCCTGGATTTTATCAGTTGATTCGGTCTTAGGGTTGGTGGAGGGTTGTGATATGTCAGAAGACGTGGATGGAGTGGATGTGGAAGATGACCCGAGCATGGAAGGGTCGATGTATTTGGACGAGGAGCCAGGTGCTTCCCGATTAATAGGTACTTGGTTTTCGGAGATACCCCTTAAATTGGTACAATATTGGAAAGGGTCAGGGTCTCCGTATATGGTTACCTCTGTACCATCAAAAGGAAACTTGAGGCATTGGTGGTATGTGGATGGAACGGCTTTTAAAGCGTGGATCCATGGACGGCCAAGTAAAATGTTATATGGTAGTTCCAAATCTAGGACCTGGCAAGTTGTGTCGACAATGAGTGGTCCCACTCTGATAGGGAGAGATATAACACCTCGCGAAGAGCGTTCCTCATCATCATATGCTTTGATCACTATGCTTTTCATTGGGTCTACGCATGCATCAGAGAATCTGAGAGCCTTAACTAGTTTAAGGGAGCATATATTCAACCCTGCTCCACCATCTATTAAAACCTGTCTAACCTTGTGCTTGTGGAAAAAAACTTCTATGTGTAACGCATCATTGTGGTTGGTTTTAGATGATGAGTAATCCTGATCTAAGAAGGTAACATGGTGCAGCGTGGTGAGATATCCCACCATAGTTTCAAACTGATTGACATCAATGTCCTTCGGGACCGACGACTCTAAGAGAGTTTTATCCAAGATTTCTTTGTGTGCAGGAGAAATACGAAGCAGCTCAAGGATAGATATTTGCACAGGAGTCTTTCCTAGTTGTTCAATGAGATTGAACTGACTTTTGGGTTTCCACTGTTGTGGGGTTGAGACAGGTTTTGGTTGTTTAGCAGATGAAGCTGGTTGTGATTGTTCAGCAGATGGGCTTGCTATAATGATCTTGGCTTGTCTAGGGGGAGGTGGACCAGCTATAGTGACCTTGCCACTTCGCGTAGTAGCATTGCACTGTGGTGCTCTCCTGATCGTAATGGTGTTGATGTACTCCTCGTCCGTTCTAACATTATTTATTATTGGTCCACCAGAGTAATCGTACTTGGCTCGGGTGAAGTTAGCCTGGTTTTGCGGACCTGAAGTGGAAGCATTATGGGGACCATGATCCTGTAGTGGATTCTTGTGGATAGTATGATCTGAGTTGGAATTGAATTGCGATCCACCTACTTCGATGGTGCGATTTTCAATGAGGTCTTGGATTACGTTTTTCAGTTGTCGACAGTTGGAGGTTGTATGCCCTTTGACTCGATGGTATTCGCAAATTGCGTTGTCATCCCACCATGCTGGTTTGAATTGTCCTGGGTCATAAGGTTTTATTTCTGGAAGTGTGATGACCCCATGTTGGATGCATTTCTTGAGGACATCTGCAATGGGTTCTCCTAAATTGGTGTATGTGCGACCCCTAGGGAATTGTCTTAGTTGACGATATTGTCCTTGTTGGTTTTGATCATTTTGACTATTTGAAGGAGCATTGGGGGGAGGTGTCAATGTCGTTGTTGGTCTATTTTGTTGTTGCACCCCTTTCAGAGCCAATACGGGACTTGCAGTCTTGGCATCAATGACACCATCATTTGTAACATGTTTATTCTTGACCCAGTATTTGTTTGTCAGCGGGTGGGTTGGTGTTTGTGTTTTTGGAACCATACCTCAGTTCTCCCTTTGCGATAAGGGCTTTCTCAATTTGGACCCCCTTTTCCACTAATTATGTGAAGGTTGTGCAACAATGTATTTGCAATGCGAATTTGAGGGGCCCAAGAAGTGTTTGGACAAACATGTCAACCTTTTCTCTTTCAGGAATGTCAATGTGACATCGACTAGCGAGGATTCTCCATTTTTGAAAGAACGGGATAAATGTCTCACCCGACTCTTCTTGTGTGAGATTGCATAAGCTAGTGATGGAGGTGTCCATGTCAATATTGTATGCGTAATTTTTTATGAACCTTCTTTTGAGCTCATCCCATGTCTGGATATCTTTTTGCGTTGAAAACCATTCAAGGGCTTGACCCGCCAAACTTTTGGAAAAAAGTCTCATCAAGTATGTGGGTTCGTAGGCGATATCCATACAGTTAGTTGCGAATTCGCGAAGATGTTCAATGGGGTTTGTCTTGCCTTTATATTTAGTGAAGTTGGGTGACACATATCCTGGCGGAAATGCGGGCATACGTAAGTTTGTGTCGAATGGGTATACATCCAGATCATATGATATTTCAGATTTCCCGCCTGTGATGAGCATGTTTTGCATTGTCTTCACCATATCCCGCACTGTTGTTTTGAGTTCATCTATGGTAGGGTCATTTACATTTCCATACATTGGATTGCCTGGTACACCATGTGCTCCAGCGTGAGTATAGGTGTATTGTGGCAGTACGGGTTGTTGTGGTACATATGACGTGTGTTGTTGGTATTGGAAGTTGTGATTAGGTGCATGTTGATGAGTGTGAACATTGGATGAGTATGTTGGAATGTGTCCCCCAGCTATGCATGTCGTTACTTGGGGGATGTTGTGACCATGAATGTTATGATTTATTAACGATGTCATGGGTTGAGTTATTTGGCCACTTTGTGTGAATTGCTGATTTTGCACAAGGGGAACATTGGTATTCGTACCTTGGGAGGTAATGGCGTTTGACTGTGTTGTCATGTTAATGTTTTGTTGTTGTCTTTGTATAAAGATACGCCCTGTGGCTCCTCCCAAAGAATGTTGTGAATTACTACTGAACGATTTTGTTGAAGTTGTGTTCATGGTAGTAGATGTAGTTGTCAAGGGGGAGTTGTGATGACTTGATGATGCCCCCGTGGTATTTGCTGTTGCGATAACAGGAGGATTGGAATAATTTTATGATGATGTCAAGGAGCCAAGAGTGGTTGTATTTAATTGGGGTAGTGTTGTGGATGTTGTGGATGATTGTGATCCCCCAATAGATGTAGCGTTTATTGTATTGGAGATGTTTGGGATGTTGGATGTGGTATGCAGTGTTGTGGTGTCAAAAGGGATGTTGCTTGTAGTATTCAGGATTTGACCACTGTGTGAGATGTTATGAACATTGTTGGCATTAGGGTCATGTAATGTGTTAATGTCAAATCCTGGTGGTAACTTAGCTCCTTCACTCAAGAGCATAGCTACGAATCTGTCTCTGTCGTGACGTGCTATTGTTTCAGCCAACTGATAGGCCTCTGGGTCTTGTGTCAATGCTTCTATGTGTTCTTGAAGTAGTTGACCATTTTCATCTCTTTGCATGTAGCGTTCGAATGAGTTGTTAGGTAGGGATTGTGTTGTCACTGGAGGTTGATTGTCTAGATTGGTAAAGGGATCGTTCGCGGTCCAGTTTGAGTCATGTGGAGGACTGTTGGGATCTCGTCCAAAGTTTTCCATTTGTCTCTTGTGCTTTTGAAGTCTGGTTTCGACCATAAATGAGATTGCTCAAAGGGAATGTTCACTAAATGCAAGTATGACACTAGGTGAAATCTAAGGTTCAACTGACGATTAAAATGACCGTTGTTTTTGGATTTTTGTGAATAAGGTATGCAATGTGGATGCAATGTAAGATGAGGCTATCTAAGCACTTCTAAGCTTGAACTTTGTTTTCGATTTGGACTGCTAAAAGACTTTGTTGTTAATGACAAGTTGACAAGATGACTAGTGAGTCTTCCTAACTAGACTTTTGAGTTGGAAGAAATCTCACAAAAGAGGACAATGACTAAAAGGATGTTTGATAACTTAGTCCAAAAGGGTCTAATTTGAAAACAATGATTTTTCCAAAGGGTGCCTAAGATTTTCCTATTCCTAAATATGCAAGATTTGAGCCTAGGGACAGCGTAATGTTGAATGTGTGATACTAAATGGGGTGAGGTATGAAACCTAAGGTGATCAATGCAAAGCTAAGAGATAAAACTTTGAGCAATTTCAAATTGGGTTTCTGGTAGAATCTTTCAGATGACAGAGTTTGACAGATGGTTGACCATTTGGAGGTCTCTGGTTTCGACTGTGCAGTTTTAAAATTTGGACAGACAAATGCGTCGCAGTTTGGCAATTGCGTCATGGTTTAGCAACTGCGGTTCAATTTTTCACTTGTGGCTTTTTGACTGTCAGATGTGACTCGGTTTATCATATGAGGCTTTCAGGTTAACAGATGCGTCGCGATGCCTACAGATGCATTGTTTTAAGTTTCAAATGCGGTTTATCAGAGCAGTTGCATTACAGAATGTCAGTTGTGGTTCGACAGATATGACAGTTTTGTTTCAAAGTGATTTTCGTGGTATGTTGATGGAAGTTTTTGATCTATTTGATGAATATTTTGTTTGGACTGTGACAAAACCAGAATGCACTTGACAAACACAGTGTTTTAAGGGGTAACCAAACACACATGAGATAAGCACAATCCTAAAAAGGCCACTAGGCCTTGGGTTTGTATACTTGATATAGCCCACCAGTTATACCCCGGATTGGTGATGAACACCTTTCCTTCTCGAGAGCGGATAGCTTAGAATTTGGTGGCATTGGCTCCCCTCCACGGCTCATTAACGTCATTCGAGCACACCAAATTCGGATTCATTGGGTAGTGACATCCCAAGAATTGCTATCTCTACTCAAGGGGATCGGTAGTGAGTAATCTTCGGGCATGATACTGTACCCTGCACTATATCAAGCAACGACCAATAGAACGGTTGGACACTAAGACAAGAGGTGTTTAATTCGGGCATTCCGTTCGTGGGGCATGATCCATCCAGCGAGAGTCCCCTTTCGGATCCATCTCGTCGGAACCACGCTCGTGATTCTTGGGCTTTCCCCAAGAACCCACTTTTCTATACCGGCTGGAAGTCCCTCGGTGTCAGGGTGCTACCGGTCTGAGTCATCCTGGGGTGAGTACTTTTTCCCACCAGAACAGGCCCAAGTTCTAGAGTCGGTAACCATTTCTCTTACACCCAGGATCGCACGAATGCGCAAGGGGAGAGGATACTCCGATATATCGAATCATGAAGGGTAAAATAACAAGAAAAGAATGGGTCTGGTTTTCTGATCACAAGGTTTTCACCAAGTGAGAGCATACTCACCTACCACTCCATAAGCACACTCAAGCATGAAAGACATGATTCTTTTTATAAGCACCAAATTCAAAGTTTGCTAATCTAGAAATAAACAAGCACACTGTTTGTTTTCTCCTTCTTTGACATGTGAATCTGCAAACAATGAGTTAGTAGTCTTGTATGTGATGGTCTTGGACACACGAAAAAGGATCGCCACATGCTACAAGAAATTATTAGTAACACAAAAGCTCTAATCTGGTTAACATGCAGGAATAAAACACAGAAAAAGACAGAAAACCTAGTAAACAGAAAAACCCGAAATTCGACAATTAAAATCTCAAAACTGAAAGAAAAAGTTTACCAGACAAATGCGGCGCGGTATTACCAGACAGATGCGGCTTGGTTTGTCAGATGCATCGTTCGGTTCTGCGAATGCGGCTCAGAATGTCAGTTGTGTCTCTGTAATTGGTAGTTGCGGCTTGTCAGAACAATTGCGTTGTTTCTGTCAGCAGATGCGTTGCGACGTTTGCGGCAATCCGTACCAGTATCCTGCAAAACAACAGAAAACACCAAAAAACCCTACCAAAATAGAAAGTCGCTACCAGAAAGGATTAGTGACATAAAATCCAATCTTATTCAACATGCAGGAATAAAGACAGAATGCAAAAAACATAAGATTAGACAACCCGAAATCCAAAAAATAAAACCCTCAAAGTGGAAAAAAGTATTATACCAGACAGATGCGGTGCAGATTGCAAATGCGGCTTTCGGGGTTTTGGATGCGGCTCAGGAAACACATATGCGTCATTTTGTGCGTCAGTTGCGTTGTGACAGAGCGATTGCGGCTCTACGATTCTCGGGTGCATCGCGACGCATATGATGCGTCACACTGTTTTAAAAAAAAAGGTTGCGGCGATCCATACCTGTACCTGCAAAACAACATAACACAACAAAAAACGTACGAAAAGCCGAGAAACGACATCGGGTTCACCAATGTGATCAAGGGAAAATTCTAAAATCGTTAGAGGGGTTAGCACAATAACAATAAAATTCCTATGAAAATAACAAAGCACAAAGGAAATAATGTGAAGACAAAAGGGACAATGTTACCCTAAGTCTCCACCTTCCATGATTGACCTTTGTTACACCTCCTAGCTTGCAGTAGATAAAAATGCCCTCAGATTTATGTGAGCAACTATGACTAAAGACTAAGCCCTATGCAAGTGTTGAAGGATTTGCAGAAAATAAAATGACCCTACAATGGACTAAAATGACTATGGCTGTGAATGACTATGACTGTAAAACTAATAGTAGCATAAATTGAAATCTAAACATGAGAGAGACCAAGAGTGCAAAAGGTCAATAGAGCCAGGAGGAGCAAATGAGATCAAAATTGCCCTTTTATGAAAACTGCAATTTTGAACGTGTGGCCAGGATGAAAAGATGACAAGAACCCTAAGATCAATGCTCAAGATTGAATGTTGCTATGTGCATTAGGGTTAGGTCAAAATTAGGGCAAAAGATAAGAATGAAGGGTCAAGATTGAATTATAAAATAATTCAATCAATGGTCGAAATTAAATGAGATGTCAAAAGTCAAGAATTAATTTGGAAGATAAGGCTGGCACGGACAAAGAGGTTGCTGGAGAAATTAAATAATAAAATTTATTTACTCCAGGTGACAGTAAATAATTAAATAATAAAGATATTATTTAATTATGGAAGAATGTGACAAAAGAATTATTTTGAATTTAAATAATGATTTAATTCAAAATTTAGGAGAATTGGCTAAATTAAATAAATCAAATTTATTTAAGTTTAAAGAGAGAAAAAGCTAATGAATAATTAAATAATTAGGATAATTATTTAATTATAGTGGGAAGTGGACAAAATTAAATAAATAAGAATTTATTTAATTTTTTAGAAGAAGGGGATTTAATTAGTGACGTAATTAAATAAATAAAATTTATTTAATTAATCAAGAAGACATAAATGACAAAGGGAAATTAAATAAATTATGAAATTTATTTAATTAAAGGAAGACTTAGATAATTAATGACGTATTAAATAAATAAATACTATTTATTTATTTAATAATCAAGGAGGAATAAATGACATGAATTAATTAAATAATTATGAATTATTTAATCAATAGTTGAATGTGGACCAAGGACATAATTAAATAACTTAATTATGCTAGGACGAAAGTGGTAAAAATTAAGCTTGCAGGCCTAGGTCATTTTTAGGTGTCTACACACCCAATATTTGCATCCTTCCATGAATGGCCTTGATTATCCTTCTCCATTTCGCCTTGATTGTATTTTTTCCCTCAAATTTTTAGTAAGTGTGCAAGTATAGCCTTCATAGATGTGATTATAGAAAAATATTGAAGATTAACAAGTGCCCCAAAATTCATACAATTTCGGGAGGAGTAAAATGATGAAAGATAGATAAATTTATAGAAAATTGATCATTCAAATGATAGGCCAAGATTGAAAGATAAACAGACGATCCATATTAAAGGATTTGACATGCATTATGATAACTGTTAGTACTAAAAAGAGTGATAAAAACTAAGAATAAAGATAAAGATTAAATAATGATTTAATATTTGAGTTTGGTATTTGAAAATAGAAGAATAATGTTTGCATGACAAAGATAAAGATAGATTAAAAGCAATGTTTTGTTCGAACGCACGCACAAAATTGAATTAATTAAATAAAGATATTTAATTAATAAGCATGTACATGCATACAAGTTAGAACTAGATAACTGGTTGGTTATGACAGAGAGTTTATTCGCAAAAGACACTCAGACATTAAATCAGAAGATAACTGACTGATTCAAATAGATCTTGAGTCAAATGGAAATGAATACTTAGATAACTTAAAAACATTTATCTAAATATACAGGAATGTGTTAAAAATAGACTTTTATGAATTAAATGATTATTTAATTCAAGATTTGACATTTTAAGGATTAATTAAATAAATAAGATTTATTTAATTGAGTGAAGAAAAGGTTAAATGAATAATCAAATAATTAAAGTATTTATTTAATTATAGTTGAAAATACGATAAAGATAAAGTAAATAAGAATTTATTTAATTTAAGGAGGATAAAGTTAATTAGTGATGTAATTAAATAAAGGACATTTATTTAATTAATTAGGATGGAATAAAGATAATGTGAATTAATTAAATAATTAAGATTATTTAATTAATAGAAGAATAAATATTAAAGTAAATTAATTAAATAATTAAGTTTATTTAATTAATAGAGAAATAAAGGATTTTAGAGAATAATTAAATAATTTTAACATTATTTAATCATGACTACAAAAATATGAATTATGAAGAAATTGAAGTCGTGGGCTTAGACCAAATTTCAGTGTCTACATTTTCCCCCTCTTTGATACAATGTCATTTCGGTGTTGTGTCAAAGAAAATCGATCAAAAACATGCCCCAGTCATGCCCCAGTGTGAAACAAGTGAAGGTATGCCCCCTCGGGAAAACTGACAAATTTTTGAAAATTTTCAAAAATAATTGGAGATAGTCCTGATTAGTCAACTTGATGGCCAGAAAAGTAGTGGAGTTGACAGAAATGAATTTTGAGGTGTTAGGTACGTGTACAGGTCGATAGAAGTTGGAAGTTTACGTGGCTAGTAGACAAGGTTGGAGGAAATGCTACCCAAAACCCTAGGTATAAATAGAAAAGGGTGAAAATCCAATTCATTTTCACCCTCCTAGTTTAGAAAATTGAGGTTTTTGCTCTGGACTCCTAGCGACAATGTCTCCAGTTCCCTACTTGCATCACCGCGCCTATTGCATCTGAACATTTAGGTAACCTGTAGACACAGGCCCTTTGGTATGTAGTCTGAAACCAACTGTTGAAATTTTGATGTGCACGCTTTTTAATGCATTTATTTCACTTTTTTGTTAAGCGTCACTTTTGTAGAAAACTGCATCTATATGTGGAATTATGCATTTGTATTTTCACATTATATCGTAGCATAGGTTTTTAGCAGATTAATGCATTTGTATTTTATTTAAACACATGTGTCCTCCTGCATCACATTTTTTGTATAGAGTAGCACATATAGAAAAATGTAACGCATTCGTTATTTTCAACGCATTTTCTTTCTTTGATGGTCTGTTGATTATGCATGTCTCTATTGTTACATATTTGCATTGTTAAACGCATTTTCATTTTAGATTGATGCATATGACAATTTGAAATGCATTTGAAAATTTAAATGATGCATGTGATTCTTTGCAACATATTTGTAAATATAAATGATGCACGTGATTCTCTGCAATGCATTTGCAAATATAATGATGCATTTGACTAGCATGTTGTTTTGGAGTTTTTGACTATGATAGGTTATTATTCCTGACATGAGGCATGGTTACAAGACATAATAACCTCACCAAAATAACCCTGGACAGAATAACTCAGTCAAAATAACCCAGGGACAAAATAACCTAGGGTCGTAATAACCCAAGCCAAAATAACCCATGGTCAGAATAACCCATGGACAAAATATCCCCATAAGAATATAGAGAAAGGAAAACAAAATTTATAAATTACATGTATGTTGCTAAAAAAAAATTATTATTCAAAATTTCAATTAAAGTGTCAAATTATGAGCGATGCCTCTTATATAATCTAAAATGTTATGATTTTCATAACCATCAACCAGTATTTTTAGTCTTTCTTTGAGTTCATGGTATTTTTTCCTGCTTGGTTGCCTAGTGTATCCAACCATATATTTCTCTATTCTATTCTCTTGGAGACTGTTCTTTTTTCACTGCTTTAATGAATTTCTAGACTAAGTTGTGTGATGCTTGAAGCCATTCACTAAATCCTCTGTGCCATCCCTCAATAGTATTATTGGTTATGGGAAGATCATCTTGAGTAGCTGAATAGAAATTCCACATTGTGATTTGAAACTTGGGTGATCATCTATTGCCTCTTCTGGTTAGTCTGCCAATCCATGTGTCTTCAAAATAATCAATTATGGGTTGCAGGGTCTCCTCATGTTCTGTATAATAAGGAGATTGTTGAAGTGTTTCAAATGCATCAATTACGTCTATCTGAGGCATGAAAGCTAATGCAACAAGTTTCTTGATCTCATATGCAAATACTTCATCAACACTATAACATGTTTGCAGACCTTCTTCTTGAACTTTCCTCCACAAGCATTGAGAGAAATGGAAAAAACATCCCCAAATAGTGGCATTTGGAATTCTTTTAGAAATATTTTGTCTAGGGTTATTTTGGTTGGGTTATTATGTCTTGATACCTATATATCAAAAATTATGAGGAATGTGTTGGTTCCCTAAAAAGTATATTGATTTTTTGTACACTCTTTTAGAAAACCCTAGGAAAATTTAAAATAATGTTCAAAAAAATATGTTACAAAATATCTTCTTTTATGAATTTGGATTTCTCCTCTTCTTATCACTCTACACACTCTTACTTCTTATCCCCTTCTTCCTTTCTTTACTTCTCTTAATTCTACCACTTTATATATCTTCTTAATGCCTTTTCATTTATATCTTTTCATGATAACTCTTAATCAACTAATTCCTACAAAATTGCCTTTATTTTTATAATTATTTACCATTTTGTAGCTTATTTAAGCATATTAAAGGTGTTTTAAGGCTATTTTAGGGGTATATCATGGATATATGGTCTAAAAATGACCTAAATAGCCTCTATGGTGCCTCACAATCATATTTATAATTTATTTTATGTCATTTCTAGTTTAGTAGCTTGATCTAAAATGACAATGGGTTATTCTGTCCATGGATTATTTTGACCATGGGTTATTTTGTCCATGGGTTATTATGACCTTGGGTTATTTTGTCCTTGGGTTATTTTGGTCGGCTTATTTTGGCCGAGTTATTATGTCCTGATACCATGAGGCATGCATAATGTCATTGCAAGTTGTATTAGATCCTATATATACTCGAGAGTCGATAACATTGACTTTCCGCTTCAATGATAGTTTGCAAAGCTGGGAGAAACGGTTTTTGTGGCATTTGGGTTTACATCATGTGACATTCATGCCCTCTATTTGGGAAAACTAAGGACTGTTGACTATGGTATGTGACCGATGGCACTTGGAGACATTGTCGTTCCATCTACCTACTGGTGAGGCGACGGTGACTCTAGAGGATGTGTATAGGATTCTTAGATTACCAATTAGAGGGACTAGGGTCATGTATGATACGCAGAGGGGATTTTCGGAGATGTGTAGATATTATCCCCATGAGGACATTAGACAGTTGGGGATAGACCACTACAATATTATATGGCATGTCTTGACCTAGAGATATAGGAGATTAGATTGTCTATTATGTACATTGATTGGTGGTATAGTTCTTCCTAACCATTGAGGTCATGGATTCCTTGTAGGATGGGGGGAGATGCTTGTAGGGATGCTAGAGAGGCAGGTGGTTTACACTTGGGGCCCTTGTTTATTAGCTATGTTATATTTCCATTTGCACGATATTGCCTATAGAGAGGCACAGTCCATGAGTTGTGGTACCACGCTCCTAATGATATGGGCATGGGAACACAACCATTTTTCATCTACCTATTATAGCAGAGGTTCAGCAAGGATTTCCTTATGCCTTTTGTTATGCGGGGGCTAACACCCAACATCATATTAAAGACACTGGATACTACACACATGCCATTGATATGATGGTACAGTTCATTTGGAGGTCGTACATGGATTGCCCACAATGGCCAGATGAGGATGAGCATTTGGCATATTTCTAGAAAACACAGTACTTGATTAAGCGCACAATCTCCCATGTACACATCATTGAGAGAAATTTACTAGACAAGGTATTGAGACAGTTTGGCGAGGTGCAGGATGAGCCTTGAGGTTGAGAAGAGTATGCCCAATCATCAAGAGAGGTGACTCTATCGGGTGTTGAGATTCTGGTTGCCATTGCAGAGGCATACATTGATGCATTGCAGCTAGTACAGTGGGGTTGGAGAGGTGGAGAAGTAGATCTGGGCATGACAAAGGCATATGATCACTGGTGGGCCACTCACAGGCCAGTGCCATTAACTGATCCAAACTAGGATGCTCCAATTGAGAGGTGTGGGATAGGGCTGCGAGGCAGACATGGTAAAAGCAGAGGTTAGAGGGGTGGATGTGGTAGAGGGGATGGTGGAGATGGCAGAGGAGGTGGTCAGAGGGGTGGTGGCAGGGGGAGACATGGACATAGAGGATGAGGCCAACCTTTGTCACCCATCCGTGAAGAGGTGAGGGAGGGGGAGGATATTCCCATGCTTGATGTTGGAAAAGGTGAGGAGGGGATTCATATTGAGGAGGTAGAGATTGGTGGAGAGGAGCATGCAGAGGAGGAGGCCGAGATGGATGCTATTGGTCTACTCACAGGCTACCAGGACAATGATGAGGATGAGGAGGATATGGATTATCAGGAGCAGGAGCTCTATGACAGTATTCTAGAGGATATGGAGGATGATGGGATGGAGAGACCACAATAGGATGATACAGGTCCTATTGATCAGGATACAACAGATTTGCATGCCCAAGTAGCATCTCTGGAGGAGAGGATGAGGGTATTGATGTCAAAGTGGGATGCCCTATAGATGGAGAGGGACAAGGCCTATATGGATAGAGACTAGGCCATAGCTCAGAGATAGGAGATTGAGTGGTGGTTTACAGAGGTCAAAGCACTTTTCAATGGGCCAGCTGATTCTTTTGCACGGGAGTGAGTCAAAGCTATGGAGAGGGCTTCGTATTATAGGGACTTATATGAGGTAGATTTTCCTCTTGAGAGATGGGATCCTAGATTTTTTGAGGCACATAGTGGCAGATATCAGAGCAGGACTCACAACCAGACAGTGAGTATAGAGGGGGTCAAGGGACCTCGCAAATCTAGACCATATGACAGGCCTCCTTCCACACATAGGTCATCAAGATCCCACCATCATTTTCCTTCACATTCTGATCATGGTAGCAGTGGGTGTTCTGGATAGGAACATGTATTGATATTTATTGATGGACATTGTATTCTAATCATAGATCCTGCAAGCTTCATTGTTTATTGATACATTATAACATTGTGATGTGACACTTTTTGAGCGATATATATATATATATATATATGATTTTGGTGGTGATTCTCATGATATGTAGTTCTATGTATGATTATGCATGTTATGTCCATATGATATTCCTATGTTATGGATGATCATATCTACTTTATGATGTGTTTATGCAGCCTATGATGTGATTTTTATTCTATATGATGATATATGCATTGATTTCTTATGGTATCAATGGATGTTATGTATGCAATTTATGATTATGAGATGCAATGTGATTTTTATATAGACAATGCTATCTACATGTAATGCTATATGTTTGATGATGATGGATAAAATGTGATGCATATATTTACAATTTTTTTGTACATGTAATGCTTTTGTTATGTAATCTATGATAATGAATGCCTTTTCTGTCATGATTTCATAGATATGATAGATGCCTATGTTTTTTTGTTTTCAAAATGCAAGATATATGTATGATTTACAATGTATGATATTTACATGATGTTTCTAAAATGAATGCATATGCAGGATGCATTATATTTTTGTGTGTCATAGGACTCCTTCATAATGCAAGAAAGAAGAAATGTTAGTGCGAAAAGAAAATGAATAATAAAAGTCATGGTTGTTAGTATTAGAAATCTTCGATATTTTTCCTAATCACAAAAGGCTTTTCACTTTATCATCATTGGGTGGTAACTAATACAAATGGAGACAAACACCATGATATGACATAAATCAAGGTGTGTAAGGTCATCCACCTACTAACAATAGATAGTTGTAGACAAGGATTGTCTTAACTCATACTAAGGGCACAATTGCCCCAATATTTTTTTCAAGACAAACCACAGACAACAAGCAAATAAAAGACGGGTCATGAGACGTCATTTCTCCTCTAAATCCTTCATGGGACATCCTTGAGGAAACTAGTAACATGACTCAAAATCAAAATTTTAAAAGACAGTCGACAAACAATAGTCAAAGAAAATGGAATACTGATACATTGATGCTTCTCTAAATCCTTCATGGGACATCCTTTAGAAATCTAGTAACAAGATTCCAATCATAAAGTCAAATGAAATGATAAGATAAATAATCCATAAAGTAAAAAAGCCAATAAAATATTTTCCAAAACTTGATATGTTTTTTTGATTGTTTTGATTGATAAGATGATTGGTTGATAAAGCCTGATTTTAGGAAAGACACATATCGAATAAGACATTGAGTCCAGTTTCGATGTTGTGACTATCTGTATAAGGCATCACAAAAGCCTAGTTTTAGAAAGACACGTATCGTATAAGACGTTGAGTCTAATGGCATTGATGTGATAACCTGTATGAGGCCTTGTTGATTGTTTGACAGTGTCTGTATTCAAGAAGGACTCATCCTATATAAGGCATAGGTTGATTATTTTGCTGATATTTGTTTTCAGGAAGGACACATCCTATAGCAAACTTAAGTTGATTTGTTTTGATTGTAGCTTTGTCAAAAAAATTTATTTGACTTGATGAGATTGTTGACCTATTCATCTTGTTTATTGCATGACTTGACATGATGTGTTGAGAATTGACTTTGTGTGATGATGAACTCTAAAGGACTGACCTAGTGTAGCCTTGGGGGCTCATCAATTAATGGCCTTGCCTACGTTATACATAGACCTCATAGTTTGACTATACTTTGACTAACATGATTGAATATAAAAAGGTTGATTTGTATGAAGATATCTGACATGTGTGGTAGTGCATGTGACAAACCCTAATGGACTAACCTAGTGTGGCCTCAGGGGCTCATCAATTGATGGCCTTGCCTATGTTGTACACGTGGAGATCTTGTAGTTTAACACGACCAATGACCTTGTCTTATAGACAAATGGATTGAATCGTGATTTTATACAAACAAACCTAAAAGGACTGACCTAATGCCTCAAGGGCACATCAATAGATGGCCTTTCCTATGTCCAGTCATAGAGGCAACGTAGTTCAAAAAATGACAAAGATTGACAAGTGCAACTAACTCTGACTCTTTTTTTTTTGGATTTTTTTTGACATGTTTTTATTTTTTTGCCTTTTTGAATTTTTTTGATGTTTTTAGGACATTTTGTAATGTTTTTGGATTTTCCAATTGTTTTACGTCTTCAAGATAGCCAATGTAAGAACAAATATGATGCAAGTCAAGTGCTTTCCCCCAGTCGAGTATAAGACCAATTGATTATGAATATCATGGGATGGGGGATATGAAATGCACTCGATGTCAATTGTTCCAAGTTATGAGAAGGAATATCATTTATTATGAATGGTATGTACAAAAGATGGATGGAAAAGATAGGTGATATGTATGGTGATAGATAATATGTACAAGGATAAGTGATATGTATAGGGAAGTCAGATTAGAATAATAGTAGACAAAGGAGCAGAGTCAACTACACATGGCGCTTGTTTGCCAGGTTTTCACCATGGTACTTATCCAAAGCACCACCGAAGTGGTTTTCACTATTGGACGACTTATTTCTCTTTACTATTTTCTTGATTTTTTTATTTTTTTAATGTTACCAAGACACTTATTTGCCAAGTTTTCACCTAGGTAACGATTTTTTTATTTTTTTATTTTATTTTTATTTTTTTGTATTTTTGATAATTAAGACAAGACTCTTAGAAGCTATGCATAGAACTTCTTCAGATGAAGACTATTGGTAGGTTATGACAATGGTTCCCCTTCAGAAGTAGAGAGTTGATATTCTCTTGATCCAAAGGCTTCTATGACAATGTAAGGTCCTAACCAGTTAGGTTCAAACTTTCCTGGTTTTTCTCTTTCAGCTTGATTCTTAGGATTCTCCATTAAGACCAGGTTGCCAATGTCAAAGTTTCTATTCAATACCTTCCTTTTGTAATTGCAATGAAGATGATTTTGATATGCTTGGAGATGATCTAATTCCTTTTGTCTTTGTTCATCTAGGAATTCTAGCTCATGTAGTCTTGAAACTCGGTACTCTTCATCATCAATGTGCCCTTTAAAAGATACCCTTAGGGAAGGAATCTTGACATCGATAGGTAAGATGGCCATAGAGCCAAATACCAAGGAATATGGTGTGGTGCCAGTGGGAGTACGGATGCTTGTGTGGTAAGCCCATAAGGTTGGATTAAGCTATAAATGTCAATCACGACCAACATCATTGACAGTCTTTTTAAGGATTTTGATGATAGTTTTATTAGATTCCTTTGCTTAGCCGTTACCTTTTGGGTAATATGGGGTGGAAAAATGATGTTGAATATGGAACTCTTCACAAAGATGACAAACTTCTTGGTTTTTGAATGGACGACCATTATCCGTAATAATGAATTGAGGAACACCATACCAAAAAATGATATAGCTCAAGATAAACTTAGAGATCTATGTGTTGGTGATATAGGACATGGGAATAGCCTCAATCCACTTTGTAAAATACTCAGTGGCATTAATGATGAACTTATGGCCATTGGATGATGTGGGATGTATCTTACTTATGAGGTCGAGTTCCCATTGGGAAAAGGGCCATGGTGATGTTATGGGATGGAGCTCCTGCATAGGTTCATGTATCAAGTCTCCGTGTACCTGACATTTACAACATTTCTTAACAAAGACATATGAGTCATTTTCCATGGTAGGCCAATAGTAACCAAATCTCATGGGGTATGTGCAGGATCATGGTGCGCCAAAAAGTGGCAATATTTGTAGGGTATGTGGCTGACGACTTTTTTTCACCCAAAATTAATGAAACGAAAAGGGTTTTTAGAGGAGATTCTTAGCTTTCCAAAAATATAAATTATGATTTAATTTGAATTTAATAAATAATTATTATTCATTTTCTATTAGAATTCAAAACTAAAGTCGATCGATAGGCGATTGAAAACATCTATAACTTTCAACGGTATCATATTTTTGAATCCAAAACATGCGTCACATTCTATGCTTCACATACTATAGGATTAAAAAATAAAAATTAAATTTTATAATTTTGACCAAGTTAAGGTGGTCCATTGACGAAGTTTTATATTTTCTAAAAGTTGTAATAAAAATTCATAATTAATTATTTACTTGGAAAAAATTACAAAAAAATATGCATCACATTCGGACATGAGTCCTATACTTATATATAAAATCTTACAAAAAAATATTATCATTTTATTATGGTTAGGGTGGTCAGACAGACACCTACTTCTTATTTTTTCCCAGAAATTTAAGTACTACTGCATTAAAATTTCAAATTTTTACCAAATAGATTTTATTTATGTTTAAATAAACCTAGTATTTTAGAAACTACATTCAATTTTCTACAAATGCTATTCTTACATATTTTTGAAATAATATAGATAACTTATTCAAATATTTACGTCAAGTTGCCTAACACTGATTTTTCTGAATTTTTTGCCACTTAAGGACCTATTTTTTGCACGATGATCCTGCACATACCCCATGATCATTTTAGCTAAGGTAGGACCACTAGAATGGGATCCACATATATCCTCATGTACCCCATGCAAGGTTGCTTGTGCATTGTCAGTATCGAGACATCTCAGTAGGGTATTATCTAAGGAACATCTATACAGGGTGTATCTGATGATGGTGTACTTGGATGACTTGCAAAGGAATGTCCTATGTTGGTTATTAGAAAGGTCATGGGGTATGATTTTGGCATGGAGGTAGTCATAGATATCTTTATGCTATGGGGAATTAGGACCAACAATATCACACACCATCTTCGAATCTGGGATGCCATAGGCAGGGACCAAAAGATGTTCTACCAAAAACTCAAACTTAGGCACGTTGCTTGGTATGCCGAGGAGTGAAGCACTAGTAGCCATGGCATCTGCTGCCCTGTTTAGAACATGAGGTATTTGATGAAAGTCAACCTTGTCAAAGTACTCCTTGAAACTATCTTCCACATGTTTTTAGGGAGTAATCTTTTCATCCTTAGTCTCATAATCATCATTTACCTGTTAGATTACTAGTTGAGAATCACCATAAACCTATAGGTTATTGATCTTCCATTTGACTGCCATGTGTAATCCTATCACAAGAGCCTCATATTCTACTATATTTTTGGTACATGGAAAGGTGATCTTGAATGATGTAGGGATAGAATCACCTTGTGGTGTGATAAACAGGATACTAGCCCTTGAGCCATGATTCGTATAGGACCCGTCAAAGTATAGCTTCCATGTCATGCCTGTGTCAATGGTGAATATGAAATCATCAAGAAAGTTTGTAACTAAAGGGTGATTTTCTTGTATCAGTGCATCATCTAACTGATTAGCAATGACTTGTCCCTTGATAGCTTTTCTCTCTATGTACAAGATTTTATACTCACTAAGAATCATTACCCATTTGGCCAACTGCCCTATTAATGTTTCTTTGCTTAGGAGATATTTTAAAGGATCTATCTTTGCAACCAAAATTGTTTGATGGTTCAACATATGGTTCCTTAGTTTTTGAGTAGTAAATACTACCGCAATACAAGCACGTTCAATGGTACTATAGTTAAGCTCATAACCTACCAAAGTTTGACTGATATAGTATACTGCCCTTTCATGACCTTCATTATCATTTTGTGCAAGAAATGCTCCAAGTGATGAATGGGTTGCTGAAATATAGAGAATCAATGGTCATCCTTCAATAGGTGGCATTAAGACTGGTGGTGTGAGTAGATAATTCTTAATCAGTTGAAAGGATTCCTAGCATTTACTTGTCCATACAAAGGGTACTCCTTTTCTGAGTAGATGTTGAAAAGGATGTGTCTTATCTACTAACTGCACTATGAATCTTCTGATGGATTGAAATCTCCCTTGTAGTGTTCTTAGCTGATTGAGATTAGTTGGTGGAGGCATGTCTATGATTGCTTTTACTTTGGCCGAATCCACTTCAATGCCCCATCTAGAAATGATATAGCCCAAAAGCTTTCATGATTTCACTCCAAACACACATTTCTTCAGATTTAGTCTCACTTTCTACTCTTCTATCCTTTGGAATATCTTTTCTAAGACCTATAAATGATCATCCCTTGTCACTGATTTAGTAATAAGGTTATCGACATAATCCTCCATAAGAATGTGTACAAGGTCATGAAAAATAGTGGTCATAGCTCACTGATAGGTTGCTCCAACATTTTTGAGTTTGAAGGGCATGACATTCCAGCAATACATTCCCCATGGACATGTGAAACTTGTTTTAGGTTGGCCTTCAGTTGCAATTCTGATCTGATTATACCCTAAAAATCCATCCATAAAGGATAACATCTCATACCCTATAGTCATGTCTACTATCATGTCAATGTTGGGCAAAGGGAAGTCATCCTTAGGACAAGCCTTGTTGATATCTCTGAAATCTATGCAGATACGGATGCCCCCTATTGGTTTGGTGGCTAGTACAAGATGGGAAATCCAATCTACATAGTTGATTGATCTAATGAAGCCAATGTATAACAGTTTCTTCAATTTATCCTTAATTAGTAAAACAATTTGTGGGTGCATTTTCCTCAATTTCTATTTCACTAGTTTTACACCTGGTTGTAAGGGAAAATTATGTAGTACAAGTTCAAGATCTAGCCTAGGCATGTCTGCATATGACTAGGAAAAATTAATTTGTCTTTGTGTAAATAAGTTGTGGAATTCTGGCTGCTCTTCTTTTGTCAATGATGCTGCAAAATATACCAGTCGAGGATTCTCTTTTGTACCTATATTAACTTCCACTGATTCTTAAACTAGAATGGGTGAATTTTCTTATGCAACAGGGAGAATGTTCAAACCTCCATCCTTAGGTGCCTCAGAGAGGTTTTTTCCTTCGAATGCATCCTTATTTTTTTCTTTTTCATTGTCTAAAGGCACCTTTCAGTTTTCACCCAAAGACTCATCATTTTTATTTTTGTCATTATTTTTCTTATTTTTGCGACTAGAGGGTTGAATAGATTCCCCAAAATATGCTTTTTTCCCAAATCAATGGTAAATCTAGCCTTGTGATCGCCACTAGGTATGCCTTCTCGTAATCCCAAGAACTCAACAATTTCTTCATCATTCTCAAAAATGTCTAAGATAAGTGTGTCTTGCTGGTCCCAATCAATGAGTTGGGGATAAACTAAAGGCATGTCATCATCGGAGTTGTCAAAGTTCAAGGGGGTCAAGGTAAAAGCTGAGTTGTTCATATAGTCACAAAAGTTTTGTACCAAGTCCTCTTTGCTCTTTTGCGTGGATCTAGGTGGATTCTGAGGTGGGCCTAATGCCAGTGTTTGGTTATCTAAAATGGATGTAGTAGATTCCCAAGAGGTAGGATCAAGAGATTCCCAATAGTAATGTTTAAACCATTCCTCTTTTTTTCATATTCTTAGGTGGACAGGAATTCAATAGATTTGGCAAATATTTCAACATTAAGTCAAGTTCTCCAAATAGCTTATCAAGGTCCATGGTCGAGATGGAGGATAGGGAATCCCACTCATATTCATTTGAGTCAGGGGAGTCACAGTAGGGTTGTTCAGATGGTTTTTCTGATGTCTCAATATCTTCTGAAGCACTTACTTCCTCAAGTAAAGGTGATGTGGTACTATGAATGCCAATTTGGATCAATTGAAACCCAAGCCCTAAGCCTTTCTTCCATTTAGAAACAATAATTGGTTATGTCCTCCCATCTTGATGTAAGCCTAAACCACTATGTCCATTATATCCCTTTCTCTAGATGATTGTAAAACCTTTTCCATATTGATTTGTAGGAATTTGAGCAAGTGAGGGAGGTTCTTCAGGGTCTTCTCTATACAACCAGGTGGTCACATCTTCTGCATGTATGGCTTATTTGCTTAATTCTCCCCATTTTGTAAAGGTTTTTGAGGGAGGAATGTGTATGGTGACCATTGATTGTCTCCTATCTATTGTAGGTAAACTGTATGATTTAGGAGGAATTAGATGGATAATACAATAAGATGTCTTCATGTGATATTATCCACAACCCTTTTCTTGGATCTCAACCCTAGGAGTGGAAGGTAATGAAGGTGAAGTGGATGGATTGACATAATGAGATGAATTGGATGATGAGGCTTCTTGGTTTACATGCACTTGGCACTGAGGTGTCTCTCGTAGACTGGTGCAATATTGGAATGGATATGGGTCACCATCTATTGTTATTTCAATGCCATTATAAGGGAATTTTAGACATTGATGATATGTGGAAGGGACTACCTTCATGGCATGAATTCATGGTCTTCCTAGTAGAAGATTGTATGGAAGGGTGAGATCCAAGACTTGGAACTTTGTCTCCATAACTGCAGAACCAATTCTGATAGGAAGTGTTACCACCCCCTTTGATTTTCATTCCTCATTGTCATAAGCCTTAATGACAATACTTTTGGTGGTGTCTACACATGCTTCTAAGAAACCTAATTCCTTAATCAATTTTAAAGTGCAAAGATTTAAACCTACTCCTTCATCTACTAGAACTCATCTAAATTTGGTTTTTTCAACAAGGAATTCAAGATGTAATGGGTTGTTATGATTTGTCTTTTCAGTTGCATAGTCTTGTTTGGAGAATGTGGCATGATGATTATTGGTTAAGTAGCCCACCATTTCCTCAAAACAATTGACATCAAGATCATTAGGAATAGTCATAGTTTGTAACACCTTATCTAAAATGGATCGATGTTTAGGGGACATACACAACAATTCCAAGATAGAGATTTGGGCTAGGGTCTTCCCCAATTGATCAAGTAAGTTATACTGCAGCTTGGAAGTCTGTGGTGTCTAATGTGATGGAGGGCCTTGTATGGTGATCTTGGTCCGACGAGTGTTAACAACACACTCAAGAGTTTTATTTATGGTAATGGTATTGAGATATAATGGGGCCACTATAATCATGCTTGACACTAGCATAATTGGTAGAAGTATTGGTCTTATTACCCAAATTGGGGGATTTTCCTTTCCCATGATCATGTAATGGATCTGAAAAGACCTTTTGATCAGTGTTCAAAGATGTAAGTTTTTTTTCCATTGACCTAAATAGTTTCGTTCTCGACAAAGTCTTGTATGATGTTTTTCAGTTAACGACAATTTTGTAGGCTATGTCCTTTGGTCCGTTGGAAATCACAAAAGGCGTTATCATCCCAGCAAGATGGTTTGAATTGCCCTGGATCGTATTCTCTTGGCTCCTAGAGCTGTATAATATTGTGTTACAATAGTTGTTTGAATACTGACTCGATGGGTTCTCCAAGGGGAGTGAACTCACATTTTGGAAATTATCTCTCTTGTTGTGGCTGCTAGGTGTTTTGGGTAGTGTTGGGGGTTTTGTTAACGGTGTTGAGTGTGTTAGTAGAGGGGATATTTCCTCTAAGTGTGATGATTGGCCCTGCTTGTAAAGTCTTTGCATCAACCACCCCATCATTGGTAATGTTTTTATTCTGAGACCAAAACTTGTTTCTATCATGGGGGTGTTTTGCATAGTTGGATTTTTGTTGGGTGTTTGTGTCTTAAGTTCTCCTTTTTCAATAAGATTTTTTCTAGTATGACCCCCTTTTCCACTAGTTATGTAAAGGATGTGCAACAATGTACCCTTAAGTTACTTCTCAATTTTTGGTTGAGGTTTTCTTGGAACATAGTGACCTTCTATTTCTCAAGAATCTCGACAGGACATCGACTAGCTATAGTTCTCCATCTCTGGAAGAAAGCAATAAAAGTTTCCCCTTCGTCTTGTGCAGTATGACACAAGGTTGCTATGTTTATTTCATGATCGATGTTAAAGGAGAAGTTTTCAATGAATTTCTTAGCCAGTTCCCCCCATGATTTTATGCCATAGTCAAGACCTGAAAACCACTCTAGTGCAATTCCAACAAGACTTCTCGGAAAGAGTCTCATAAGATAGGTGGGGTCATAGACGACATCTATGCACATCATGGAAAATTCCCTTATGTGTTCGATTGGATTTCAATTTCCATTATATTTGGGAAAGTTTGGTATGACATACCCATGAGGTAAATGTGTCATGTACAATGATTTATCAAAGGGAAATGGGCATAAATCCTTTGCTAAAAAGGTTTTTTTGTTAGACACTACCATGTTATCCATTTGTGTTTGAAGTGTGTGCATCTGTGTCTATAGGACGTCAACTTGAGTTAATGATGTGTTAGCTGGATTATTTAGATCTATCTACGTGTTTTGGAATCTAGCATTGTGTGATGGGTTTTGGTTAAATGTGGGTATTTAAAGTGGGTTTGGATTTGGAATGTTAGTGAATGGGTTTTGATTCAGAATCTTTGAGAATGAATTTTTATTTGGAATTTGTGTAAATGGATTTTGATTCAGAATTTGTGTAAATGGATTTTGATTCAGAATCTATGAAAATGGATTTTGATTTGGAGTTTGTGAAAATGGATTTTGACTCAAAATTTGTAAAGTGTTGGGTCGGTTTCCATATTGGAAAGAGGGTATGCCTCCTATCTGTGAAACCCCAATCTATGGTATAGTACTAGCGACATGAACACTAGGTATAGCTGCTATCTATGGAGTAGTGCTAGTGACATTGACACTTGGTAGAGGAGCTGATGTTCTATATTTTTTGTTCCCAACAAAAGGACTGAAGTGATTGGACAATGATGCCCATATGGTAAAATATAGCCCCTATGTCGAGGTAGGCGCACCAAATGGAGTTGTGTGTATTGTTGAATCACTCTATGTAGGTCCTCCAGATGGTATAGCAGTAATCACTTGAGGTATAGTAGCACTGGTGGTAGTGGTGTTTGTTCCCTGAGTAGATGTAGTTTGTAGGGTACGAATATCAAAACTAGGAGGTATTTTAGCACCTTCTGCTAGAAAATTGGCTAAGTGTCATTGAGGATCATTTGCTAGATAGTCATCTACAAAGGAAGAAAATGCAGGGTCTTGTGTGGCAACATCTAGTTCTTCCACTATAACACGTCCTTATGTATCTCTAGTAACAAATTTCTCTAACAAAGTCTTGTGAGGTCTAGATGAAGTTTCCCCTGCAAAAGGTTTGAGAACGGATTGATGAATTCGTTTGGATTAGCCATCTTTTCTCTTTCTTTCCTTTTCAATCTTGTTTCAACCATGTAATGTAAGCTCAAAGTGCAAGTGATGCAAAAGCTAAGTCTATGGATGATTATGAGTCTAATTTATGTTTTTAGGATTTTTTGAATATAAAGGATGAATATATGCAACTATTTTTTTGGTATTTTCTCTGCAAATAAGGTATGTCTAAAATGACACTATTCTAGGATAATAGTGTCTAAATATGCAAAGGTCTAAGTGATCAACTTGGAAGATTCTAAAAGAGGATATCTATCAACTATATTGTAACCCAGGTTTCAATTTAGTTTTGACAAGGAACCTTCATATGACTAGGACTAAAAGATAAGGTGAACTCCCAAACTTGGCTGATTAGCTGGAAGGATTCACATGTAGGAAAAAAGATATGATGACTAGGTTCAATGACAACGTTTTTTGAATCAAGGGTTTATCCAAAGCGTGAAAGGTGCCTATCCTAAAATTTGCAAATGATGATCTCTCTAAAGGAAATTAAGACTTCTAAGATGAAAGTAAGATCTATAAATAGGGTACCTATCGCTAAGACCAAATGATTCCTAAAGGAAGTAATCGTGCAAATTTTGAGAAAACTTTCTAGTTTTTGTCCAAGAATCAGTGAAAAAGGATAAATCAGATACTAGTTTTACTGTTTGTTCTCGATCTATGACAGTAAACTCTAGTTTTCTGATACTTGGGCAAATGTGTTGCAAAATTTAACAATTGCAATTTTCTTTCTCAGTTGCGGTTTTCTAGTAAATTAAGTTTTAGATGTCAGACACATGTGGTTTTGTTTTTAGCAGATGTGACTCTGGGTATCAATTATGACTCTAGACTAATCAGATGTGGTTTTCAAGACTTTGATGTGTACTAGTAAAAGTATATTAGTTCTGTGACAAGGGCATATGCGTCATTCCAGACTGCAGGTGCGGCTCACCTATTCAAATGCATCATAGAATATGACAATTGCAAGTTTCCAGTAAGAGGGTTAATGATAGATGTGACTAAGATATCAGATGCGGTTTTATACTAAATATATGTGAGCTTTACTGACAAATGAGACTCAAGTAAATAAATAGATGTGACTCAGATTTTGGGACATGAAAATTGGACTTTATGATAGATGCGACACACTTTTTAATAGATGAGACTCTACTTATCAGATGCATTTTTTCTAGTGAACAGTTGTGACTTTATTTGACAATTGTGGTTTTCCACTGAATTGCAGTGTAAACTAACTCTATTTCATGATCAAGTTTTTAAAAACAAAGATAATCAGAAGACAATGTATTTTTAGTTTGACTATCATGAACATGTGTATTTTCAAAAAACAAGTACAATCCTAAGGCTATGGAGGACAGTATTTATTGAGTTCTCACTTGGGTTTTACCCTAGCTATGCTTATTCAAGGTGTATGACTAGTAGCTTGACCCCACTGGCTCCCCTCCATGACTCAACACTTCATTCAAGGCATCCAAGCTACAATACCCATGAATCTACCATGGCATACTTCTCATCTCTACAATGAACTGTAAAAATGTGAGATGGCTTCACAAGTCTGACCTATTGCATTAGTAAATAGAGGGTTTTTGGCTTACTAAAATTAAGGTGTTTAATTCAAGTATTTTGTTCATGGGGTATCATCCATGCGGCGAGAGACCATTGCTTCCCTTCTCCTAACAATACTCATTATTCTTGAGGTTTCCTTAAGAACCCACTTTTATATACCGGTTGGAGGTTGCTCAGGTTCAGTGTGTGACCAGTCTGAGTCGTCTTGGGGTGAGTACTCTTTCCCACCAAGATAGGCCCAATTTCTAGAGTTGGTAACTGATTCTCTTGCACCCAGGATCATGCAAATGTGTAAGGGGAGAGGATAATTCGATATACTAAATCGTGAGGGTAATAACAAAGTATGCTTTCGCACCAAACACAGTAAATAGTAGTAAATTTTAAACCCAAATGACAATTTTCTAATCTACCAGATATTCTGTTTCAAAAATAAAGTCTTCAACACACGTCTTGTAGGAAAATTCATTAGTAGTTTTTAGATTAATCTTTGATGGTCATCCTAAAGGGTTTTGAAAAATTGTCTTCTATGATACATCCTGCAAACACTATGTTAACTCCTAAAACACACGCTGCAAACCAAACAATTAGCTAAAATAAAAACACTATGAAAGACTAAAAAATCAGAAATTGAACCCACAAATTTCACCAATCAGATGCGTCATTCGGAGTAATAGATGCATCACAGAGTTTCACCAGTCAGTTGTGGTTTGATAAGTCACAAATGCATTGAAATTTGTCTGATGCATCATTTTCTTTGTCATATGTGGTTCATAATATAAATTGCATCATTTTGTCTTTTAGTTGCGTCGGGTCATATGATACCTGCAAAATTGAATAAAATATATATAGATTTGCAAAGAACATTTCTTCACGTCAGGTTCACCAATGTAACATTATGAAAATAGGAAAGATTAAAAGAAAACACGAAGCCTATAAACTCTAATGCAATCTAAAGTTAAACAACAAAGCACAAAGAAAAGCTTAAACATAAACACAGAATGATCTCACCCAATATCTACATCCTTCCATGAATGACATCCATTGTCCTCCATTTCACCATGATGGTATTCTTTCCCTCATATTTTTAGTAAGTGTGCAAGTATAGCCTTGATAGATGTGATTCTAGAAAAATATCGAAGATTAACATGTGCTCCAAAAGTCGTGCAATTTCAGGAGTAAAATGATGAAAGACGGATCAATTTATAGAAAATTGATCATTTAAATGGCAGACCAAGATTGAAAGATAAATAGACAATCCAGATTAAAGGATTCGACATGTATTATGATAACTGTTAGTACTGACATGAGTGATAAAAACTAAGAATAAAGATAAAGATTAAATAATGATTTAATCTTTGAGTTTGGTATTCGAAAATAGAAGAATAATGTTTGCATGACAAACATAAAGATAGATTAAAAGCAACGTTATGTTCAAACGCACGTACAAAATTTAACTAATTAAATAAATATATTTAATTAACAAGCCTGTACATGCATACAAGTTAGAACTAGATAATTGACTAGTTATGAAAAAGTGTATTCGCGAAAGACACTCAGACATTAAATCGGGAGATAACTGACTAATTCAAATAGATCTCGAGTCAAGTGGAAATGAATACTTAGATAACTTAAACATTTGTCTAAATATAGAGGAATATGTTAAAAATAGAATTTTATGAATTAAATGATTATTTAATTCAAGATTTGACATTTTAAGGATTAATTAAGTAAACAAGATTTATTTAATTAAGTGAAGAAAAGGTTAAATGAATAATCAAATAATTAAAGTATTTATTTAATTATAGTTGAAAATACGATAAAGATAAATTAAATAATAATTTATTTAATTTAAGGCAGATAAAGTTAATTAGTGATGTAATTAAATAAAGGACGTTTATTTAATTAATCAGGATAGAATAAAGATAATGTGAATTAATTAAATAATTAACATTATTTAATCATGACTATGAAAATATGAATTATGAAGAAATTGAAGTCGCGGGCTTAGACCAAATTTCAGTGTCTACAAACACATTCTAAAATTTTAGAATTTTGGCCATGCTACCCCTATAAATTTTGAAAACTAATTGAAAATCATTTTTTTTAATATGTGTAGAATGGATTCTAGTTTATAAAAATGTAATTTATTTGAAATTTCAATGAATGGTTAAAAAATAAAGTAAAAAAATACCAAACACTGGTTTTTACCAAAACACGAACACACAAGCAAAAGAAATTAAAGATGAAAGGCTTAACATTGTCAAAATGTGAAAAAATTACATCATTAAATAGCTAAGAGAGAGCCTAACATTACCCGGGTGTTTGATTTGTTCGACCTTGAAACATGTGCAAACCTGATGGCTAGCACGAATGATATTATGTGAAATCTTGTAGAATATGCAAAAACACATCTTTGGACATTGGGAAGCCACTCTAAGCCTTTGATTTGGAAATCCAAAGCAAATCCCAAGCCTAAGGCTTAGGGATTCCCAAAGAAACATATAATGGGAGTGTGTTATAATGCGCTCACATTATGTTTTGTTTTGCATTTTTTCTTTTTTTGCAAAAGTTTGTTGTATGTTTGTCAAGCTTGACATAACACAAGCACATTATAACACACTCATGTTATGTATCACTTGGAATGTTTTATTTTCAAGTTTGTTAAGTATGTTTGATTTATGTATGTTTGTATATATATTTTTATTTATGTATGTATGTATATATTATTCATGTATGTATGTATGCTTGTATGTATGTATGTATGTATGTATTTCTATATGTATGAATGTATGTATGAATGCTTGTACATATGTATATATGTATGCATTCTTTTATGTATGTATGTATGTAGGATTATATGTATGTTTGTATGTATGTATGTATGTATGCCTGTATGCATGTATATATGTATGTTTGTATGTATGTATGTATGTATGTATATATGTATGTATGTATGTATGTGATGCAGGAGCATCCAGTGGTGTGAGGGAAATCTTGCATCACCCAACAAGATGTTTTCCATTTATGTTCCTGTTGTTTGATTTTTGTAGATATTTTTGTATTTCTGGATACCCTTTTCGTCGAATAAGAGTTTCCAACTTTCAAATTTGTTTTTCTGCTTTTTTTGCTCAACTGCTATTTTTTGCAGGTATGAATTTTAAGGCATGGGAAGACAAAAATTTATGGGAAGGTTCATGATGGAAAAATAAGCACTTTTGTGAAAGAATCAGGTCAAGATCGTTCACGGTTTGAAAGTTATTCAAGTTCCAGTTTCTTCTTTTTGCCTTGAAAAACCTTCTGAGTCCAGTTTGAGGCACTAAACAGTATCGAACGAGCCTAGAAATCATCAGAACCAATGGAGCGGGTTCTTAGCATGTTCTTCACTCCAAGACCTTTCTGACGGTGCAAACGATTCAAAAAACGGAGTCCCGGATCAAAAGTTATGGCTTCCGGAAGTTGGCCAATTTTTGAAAAATTGCCAATTTTCAAATTAGGACTCAATGTTTGAATTTCAAATTGTAATTTTTGGTGCCTAACCGCCAAAACTCTTATCTCAAATATTTTTTTTGGCTCCAAACCGAAAAGGGGCTATTTATGGGCTAGTTTCTAATTTTTGGATAATTTTTTGTGGAAAGAGTTCGCATGTTGCGAAAGGGAAATCTGGGTAATTTTCTGTAAGTCTGTAATTTGCATGTATCATAGAGCTCGAGGATTTGAGATCCTCTGCATGTAAGAGTTCCATATTTTTTTGAATACAATATTATTCTCTATTTTTTGAGTGTTATTCTGTATCTCGGTTTTGCTTCCTCGTCAGTATGTATGTATGTATGTATGTATGTGTGAAGCCCAAATCTATTGTACCTGCAAAACAAAGAGAATAAACACCCTAAGTTAGATATTGCAAGCATAAACAAGGATTCCCCATGGAATCCATTAACAATTCAAACTAGGAATGAAAATATGCAAAAACACAATAAAATGTTAAACCAAAGATGAAATCCTAATTTAAATAGAAAACTCTTGTTCCCATGGGGGAATTGGTGCCAATTTGATGTGGAAATTTGGCCCTTTCCCAACCCCTAAGATGCAAGCTTCAAATGTTGAAGAGATTGATCCACTTTTGATGATGAATTGACAACTCCAAGCCAAATCTGCAATAACCTAGCTATGATTCAATGATAATGGTGAAGCTCAAGAGATATTTGAGCATGGTAACTTTGCTTGGATTGTGGATGATAAAATGAGGAGAGGAGCTCTTCATTTATAGGATTTCAAGATGGATGAAAGTCCAAATTTGAGCAATGTGGGACTAACTTTCATCCAATGATATGGTGCCACTTGTCAAGCTATGAATGGATGATGGTTGTGCAAGATTTGGGGTTTGTGCCAATAAATGCCAATATTTGAAATTCAAATTTGTTGAAATGACATGTAAGTGAAGGGAAAATGCAATAAATGCCACTTGGCTCAAGGCAAAGGACATGTAAGAGATTTAAATGCCTTGTTAGAGGACTTATTCCCACTTGGATTTTGAATTCAAATTAGGGGAATATTCCAAAAGATGCCATGTGAGGGAAAATAGGGATTTAATAAATGAATTAAATCTATTTTCATGTGCAATTTGCATTATCTAGAGGATGTGACATGAGATTTGATTAAATTAATCAAGGTTTGATTAATTTAACAGGAGATTAGATGATGTGACTTATTTGACTTAGATTTATGGATTTACTTAAATCAGATAAGAGAGGAATATGATAAGAGGCTAATTAAATAAAGATTTTGATTTATTTAATTAAAAGGGATGGTGTTAGATTAAATCAAATAAGGTTTTAATTTATTTAATTTAATAGATAGACTTTAGAGATTTAATCAAATAAATTGATTATTTAATTAAATAGGGATAATTAGATCAGATGGATTGATTTAATTAACAAGAGAAAATGACTTAATTAGATAAAATGATTTATTTAATTAAGAGACGAGTATTGATGAATTTAATCAGATAAGAGAATTTGATTAAACGGTTAGACCGAGGGATGATTTAGGAAGAAACGAAGAAACAATGCTAATGCAGTTAGACTGATGCATGATGTTAAATTATACTTTCGATGTCTACATTTTTCCCCTTTGAAGCAATGCACTCAAGCAGTCAATTCCAAGAATAACCTTTGCCATGATCAAAAGTCAAAATTTCTAATTTTCTTCGGTCTCCATCGCTGCCCGCAAATAATGAAGAATTACGGCCAGAGCACTCTAGAGATCGAGCTAAGAGGTTTGATTTGAGGGTCGCATCTCTCTCGACAAAGAGGTTCAAGATCACTAACTCAACATTTGATGTAGACAGATTTGATGATGTAGATAGTCATCATCCATGGCTAGCCTCATGCCTATTTTGATATATTACACCCACTTGATCATGATTTGTACCATGATAGTGACATTATTGATGATGAGATGATTATGATGTTTATATGTAATGGATGATATGATGATGCATGGATGATATGGATGTTCATGATATGATATGATGATGCATGGATGATTATGAAAATAGATGATAAATGTATGGTTTATGAGATTTTTAGAATAACCAATCTATATTATGCAATGAAGGATGAATGCATGTGGTATGATTAATGCTTTCTATATGATATGATATGCAATATGATAACGGGATGGTTTGTGGATGCAAGATAGATGCAAATGGTGATGATTTGTGATTAACTGTCATGGCACCATGTTAGTGCGAAAAGCAAGAGACGTAAGAAAGCAAGAAATTCCAACAAGACATGAGTTGATGATAATGATGATGATTACTTTCCGAGGAGTTGGGATTTTCAAAGTGCCAATTACCTTATGTTTGATTACACACATAGGCACGATGCATCAGGGTATAAAGAACCAGGATGGCGTTGTACCTAATGCGATGGACTTTGACTTGACAAGCAGATAGGAGTATTCTTGTTCACACTTGACATACGGAAACCTTGCTAGGACGTACCTAACAAAGCAAGTATTCGTCAAGGTTATATTACAAGAACATCCAACAAGCACAGCAGACAAAAGATAATGACCATTGCCCCATTCCTATTTCTCTAAATCTGCTGTTTTGGGATATCATCGAGATGTCCTTGGAATGAGCGCAAATAAGATAAGTCAAAAGACAAAGACCAAGTAAACAAACAAACTAATGCTCTTCAATACTGCTAACGAAAAAAGGATGTGTTTTCTAAGATAATAACCAAAACTTATTGCTAAAAGATAATGCCCATTGTAGGAAGGATGCATCCTAGGACATGTTAGTGGATGGTGGCACATCATTTCATTTATAAGGGATGATTGATATGAGACAAATTCAGATGATGGTGTTACCGATACGAAGAGGTGACCAATTTGCTTACCTACTAACCTAGTCTTAAGGCTTGACGCTTTTGAGTTCTCGCTTTTAATCTACTAGACTTGTTTCCGATTGTTTTACCAAAGGTTGAGGATGATAATCAGTTAATTATGAGTGGTGTTTATTGCGGATGCAAGCGAGACAAGGCAGATGGGTTTTTTCAAATATTTGGATGTTTTTGATATTTTTGAAATGTTTTGAGGCTGTTTTTGGTATTTTTTGAGGTTTTACGAATGTTTTGATTTTCAATTTTCCAAATGTTTTTGGGATTTTCTGAGATTTTGACCCAGAGACTAACCTAAAGACCTATCCTAGGGGCCTCGGGGGCTAATCAACATATTAGCCTTGCCTACATTATACACGCAAAGACCACGTAGTTTGGCTGACGATCGACCGATTTACAAATGATGATATACATGATGAATTATCAGCTTATTATGACGGACTCCTATTGGACTGACCTAAATGTCTTGGGGGATGATCAAAGATCAACCTTTCCTACGTTCAAGCTTAGAGACGACATAGTTCGACAAGACGACCCAATTTTTTGGATTTTGATATGTTTTGGATTTTCTGATTTTTTGATGTTTTTGGATTTTTTGATTTTGAGGATTTTAAGATCATACACGAATCCAATCCGATGAGAATGTACCCCCAGCATGATGCAATAGACTACCCCGATAAAGGCAGGACAAACTGACCTTGAGGATGGGTCGAGTAGTACTAGGAGGGATCATGTTACGAACACAAAACCAAGCTATGGTGCGAATGCGAGTGGATGTGTGATGGATGGAGACCTCAATGTGATGGATGATGGGAGCGATATGGAGGGATGATGCAAATCAAGCCATAAAGATCCTGGTGGATGGATAGTGCTTATTTACATAAGGCGCCTGTTTGCCAGGTTTTCACCAAGGTACCTGCCCAAAGCACCACTGAAGTGGTTTTCACAAGAGGACAATTTTTTTGATCCATTTTCTAATTTTTTTTTTTTGGGATTTTTTGATTTTTTGTTGTTACTAAGATGCCCTGCTTGCCGTGTTTTCTACAATCGGCAACCATTTTTCAGGACTTTTCTAATTCTTGGATTTTTGGTTCTATACTTTGAAAGAATTAGGCATAAAATTTTTTTAGATGGGAGCTATTCATGGGCTCCTGCAGAGGTTCCCCTTCAGGTGTTGATAGTTGATATGCCCCTGATGTGTAACTTGCCGTTATGACGAAAGGTCCTAACCAATTAGGTTTGAACTTGCCTTTGTTGTTGGGATTCAGGACATTCTTATGATTTTCTTTTAAGACCAATTTTCCGACTTGGAAAGTCTTGCTTCTGATCTTTTTGTTGTAGCTTTGTTTGAGTCTATTTTGATAGATCTACAGATGATTCAAAGCGTTTATGCATCTCTCATCTAGTAGCTCCAGCTTGTTTAATCTTGATGCCCGGTAGTCCTCATCAGTGATGAGGTTTTGCAATGATATTTTGAGGGATGGGAGCTCGATCTCAATGGGTAAAACAACTTCTGATCCATAGACCAAGAAGAATGGGGTGGCACCAGTGTGTGTATAGATGTTGGTTCAATAAGCCCAAAGGGTGGGATTAAGCTGCAAGTGCCAGTCATGACCTACATCATTGACTATTTTTTTAAGGATTTTGAGAATAGTTTTGTTCGTGGCTTCTGCTTGGCCATTGCCTTGGGGATAGTATGGGGTGGAGAAGCGATGCTAGATTTTGAATTTCTCACATAAGTTGTGAACCTCCTAGTTCTTGAATGGTGTGCCATTATCTAAAATAATGGCCTGTGGGACACCGTAACGACAGATGAGATAGTTCAGGATAAATTTTGAGATCTGCTTTCCAGTGATATAGGTCATGGGTATGGCTTCCACCCACTTTGTGAAGTACTCATTTGTAGTTATGATGAATTTATGGCCATTGGATGAGGTGGGTGTGATTTTCCCAATGAGGTCGAGTCCCCACTATGAAAAGGGCCATGGTGTGACAATTGGATGGAGCTCTTGAGCTGGAGCATGGATGAGGTCCCCATGCTGCTGACATTATATACACCTCTTAGCATGGTCATGCGCTTCTCCTTCCATTGTGGGCCAGTAATACCCCAGCCTCAGCAGTTTCTTGGCGATGGTCATCCCACTCGAGTGTGAGCCACATATACCATTATGAACCTCGGTTAGAGCGGTTAATGCCTCCTCAGCATTTAGAAAGCCAGTAAGGTACCTTCTATGCTTCTACGGTATAAGGTATCACCTAGGATGACAAATCTGGATGCCTTTTTGATAAAGGTTCATTTTAGGCTCGATGGTAGGTCAGCGGGTAAGACTCCTATTCGAAGATATGTATATATGTCATGATACCAAGGATCGCCAGGACCAATGATTTCACACACATATTCTGATTCTGGTACCTCGAATGTGGGAACGAGAAGCTACTCGATCATAAATTCATATTTCGGTACATTGTGAGGAATGTCTAATAGAGACCCAATTGTAGCCATGGCGTCTGCTGCTCTGTTGTTGGTTCTTGGAATTTGCTCGAATGTTATGTCATTGAAGGATTCCTTTAAAGTCTCCACCAGTTTCTTATATGGAGTAAGCTTGTCTTCTTTCGTCTAATATTCATTATTCACCTGATTTATGATCAACTGAGAGTCCCCATATACTTTGAGAGCTATGATATTCCATTGCACTACTATCCTAAGGCCTATGGTCAAAGCCTCGTATTCTGTGATGTTGTTGGTGCAAGGAAATGCCAATTTGTATGACTTTGGTATGTAATCCCCTTATGGGGTGATGAAGAAGACACCAGCTCCTGATCCATGTTGCATGTATGAACCATCGAAGTATAGTTTCTAGTGGTCCGCTACGTTGAGGTTAAAGCTGGATTCGTCTAGGAATTCTGAGACAAGAGGATTCTCAGAATACATAGGTGCCTCTACTAGTTGATCCGCAATGACTTGTCCATTGATAGCTTTCCTCTCTACATACTCAATGTCATACTCTAATAATATCATTACCCACTTTTCCATTCTGCCTGTGAGCATTGCCTTGGATAGGAGATACTTGAGGGGATCAATTTTTGCAATGAGCTTTATCTTATGTGCCAGCATGTAGTGTCTAAATTTTTGGGATGCAAACACTACTACGAGGCAAGCTTTCTCGATGAAGGAGTAATTTAGCTCATGACTGACTATTGTCCTGCTGATATAGTAGATGGCCCTCTCTATTCTATTTTCATCATGCTGAGCTAAGAGAGCTCCAAGGGTTGCTATTGTTGCTGACACATATAAGATCAATGGCTTTCTCGGGATAGGTGGCATTAACATTGGTGGTTTCAGTAGGTATTCCTTGATTTTGTTAAATGCTTCTTCACATTTTGCATCCCATTTGTATGCTACCCCCTTGTGGAGTAGGTGAGAGTATGGGTTCTGCTTGTCTTCCAGTTGTGCTATAAATCATCAGATGGATTGAAGTCGGCCTTGGAGGCCTCTCAATTGCTTTAATGTTTTCGGTGCTTCCATCTCGAGGATTTCTTTTACTTTTGCCGGATCCACCTCGATACCCCTCATGGAGACTATGTATCCTAGTAGCTTACTTGATTGTACGTCGAAGACGCACTTCTTAGGGTTTAATCTGACTTTGTATTCCTCCAATATGTCAAAGATAGCACTTAGGGTTGCTATATGATCTTGTCTTTTTCTTGACTTAGCTACAATATCATCGACATAGTCTTTGACTATTTTGTGAATCATGTCATGGAATATTAGCGTCATGGCCCTTTGATAGGTTGTGCCTGCATTCTTTAGACCAAATGGCATCATGTTCTAGTAGTAGGTCCCCCATGGACAAGTAAAAGTTGTTTTATGTTGATCTTCCTTTGCTATCATGATCTGGTTATATCTTGAAAATCTGTCCATTAATGATAGAATCTCATGCCCTGCTGTCATGTCTACTATCATGTCGATGTTGGGAAGTAGAAAATCATCCTTGGGACATGCCTTGTTTAAATCTCTAAAGTCCGTACAGATTCTTATGGCTCCATCAAGTTTTGACATGGGTACCAAATTTGACACCCATTTTGGATAATCGATTGATCAGATAAATCCTGCATCTAACAACTTTTTGAGTTCTATTTTGATCAATAGAGCGATTTGAGGATGCATTTTCTGAAGCTTTTGTTTGACTGGTTTTTCCTCTGGATCTAGCCCTGGCATGTCAGCATAACTCCATGCAAATTTTATTTGTCTTTCCTTTAGGAATGCTGCTAAGAGTTCTTGTTCTTCTGATAATAGTGATTCTGCATAGAATGTGATATGTGGGGCCTCCTCTATTCCTATGTTGACCGGATTGCACTTTTCGGCCAAGACTGTTGACTTCTCTTGATGAATGGCTCTTAAGGGAAGATTGAATCCTTCATCCTTGGGCGCCTCAGAGAAGTTTTCACCGTTGGATACATCCTTTCTTTTTACTATTTTCTTGTCAAAGAGTGCCACAGTGTGGTTTTCACTCAAAGACTTGGATATGATTCTTAGTTTCTCACTTTTGTGACTGAAGGATTCAATCGTTTCCCCATAATAAGCATGTGTGTCTAATTCCATTATAAACCCTTCCTTATGGTCTCCGTCTGGAATGTTATCCCTCAATCCCATGAATTCTAAGAGTGCTTCATCATTTTCGAATGTGTCAAGAACTAGTGGTCCTCGTTGGTCATAGTCAATCAGTTGGGGGTAGACTAAATGAATCTCATGATTTTGACTATCTGGTTCAAAGGATATGATACTAATCATACAAAGGGTGGTATCCTCGAATAGCCTAGGTAGATTGGATAAGGTATCTTCGTCATTGCTACTAATATAGGGCTCAGTTATGAAATTATGTGTGTCGCTACCTATGACTATTGGTGAGTGTACTTATACTAGCACTAGCTAAGGAGAGACATTAGCGGCTCTAACCGGAGGACCTCAGCCATGTATGGTTATTCTTGGAGGGGTACATCCAAGACCAAGATTTGTTATGGGTCGCATCTCCGGCATGATAGGTATTATGAGGTCGTCATTTTGTCCCAATCTCTAGTTTTTGTCATAACCCATTGCAAGCATCATTTGTAGGCCTTTGCTTCTTTCATCCATTGGTAGTTCAGGTGTTAGTCTTTCATCTTGGTACAACATGTGAGATGGATTTTCTTCAATAACCTCTCGACCAAGGTCTCCCCAGCTTGTAAATTCAGGATAGTCTTCAAGAGACGTTCGTGATGTGGAAGCTTGGTTGTCTTGCGGGCATCCCCATGATCTAGGATATTGAGGTAACTCTCCTATCACAAAAGCATTGTAAGGCAGCCTATATCTTCCACAACCATCTTCCTAGATGATGAGCTTGATGTCGGAGATGGTGGGAATGGTGGGGATGGCAGGTGTCTCTATCACAGAAGTGGATGTGAGAGTGGCGAGGTCGATGTATGGTGTGGATGGGCCTTCATCATTCTATGGAACTTGGGGGATTTTTTAATAATTGGCCTTGATATTTTTGCATTATGAAAATAGTTCGGGATCTCCGTGGACAGTGACCTCTTGTCCATTATGTGTGAATTTCACACATTGGTGGAAGGTTGATGCTACGGCTTTCATTGCATGGATCCACAGGCATCCCAGGAGGATGTTGTATGGCAAGTCAAGGTCCAGGACCTGATAGGTGGTTTCCATGATTGTTGTCCCTACTTGAATAGGGAGTTTAATCATTCCTTGAGACACTCTTTCTTGGTCATCATATGCTCTAATTTTTATGCCTTTACCTTTGTCAATGGTATCCTCTGATATTTTCAACTGTTTGATTAGGCTGAGAGAGTAGATGTTCAAACCTACACCCCCATCCACCATGACCCTTTTGATTTTTCTTTTGTTTACAATGGCTTCCAAATGAAGTGCACGATTGTGAGATGGTTGGGTGGGGAAATCTTGGTCAGAGAATGTAAGGAGATTAGGTGTTATGATATTCCTGACCATAGCTTGGAATTGGTCTGCATCAAGATCTGCGGGGATGGTGGATGAGGCTAATGCTTCCTAAAGGATCTTTTTATGGGTTGATGATATTTTCAACAACTCCATGATGGAGATGTGTGTTGGTGTTTGCTTGAGTTGCTTGACAACATTGTAGCTATGCAGAATGGCTCTAGATGAAGGGAGTCTATTAGGTTGGGATGATCCTGCAATGGTGACTTTGCCGCCTCTTGTGGTGACTCCACAATCTTCAGCATGGGCACCCTTGATAGTGATAACCATGCAGTCCTCATTTAGGGAGGCAATGACTGATTCATAAATATGATTTACACTACCCTTCCCTTTATCATTTTTGTTCCCTTTATTGCCATGATTTGGCATCGGATTCATGTCGATTTTTAGGTCCTCATTTCCCGTAGGTTGTTATACGTTTATGATTCTTTTGTCAATGAGATCTTGGATGATATTTTTGAGTCTCATGCAGTTGTTTGTGGTGTGACCTTTGATTTTGTGAAATTCACACAATTGATTTTTGTTGTACCAAGGGGGTTTGACGTCAGGTTCTTGGTAGTTTTCAAATGTAGGAGGCTTGATGAGTTTTTCATCAATCAACTTTTTCATTATGTCTTCCAATGGTTCCCCCAAGATGGCATATTTGCGTTTGGGATAAGTTTTGTGCTGGGGTGGTCCTCTTTGGTCATTGAGGTTATTGATGGTGGGGTTATTGTTGGGTTGACATGTTGTGTGATGAGTGTTTTGGTGTTGATTTTGGATTTGCGGTGTGGGTGTATTTTGGCGTGGACCACTAATCACCACCTTGGCATCTATGACACCATCATTAGTAACGTTCTTGTTTCTTTCCCATGCATGAGGTTTGTCATTGTAGTTGGAAGATGGGCGGTTGTTTTGCGGTTCGTGATATGACATTGATTTGGTGGGTTGGGTCACAAGGGCTCTTTCGATGCTAAGCACCTTGGAGATCAGTTGATCATAGGTGGTGATTCCCTGAACCTTGAGGTGGAATGACAAGTGGATTTCAAGGTTGGTGATGATTGTGCAGACTTGTTGTTCTTCTGGCATGGTCCACTTGCTCTGATTGGCCTTGGATCGCCATCATTGAAGAAATGAAGCAAAAGATTCATTTTTTCCTTGTTTTAGAGTGTATAGTTCTTCGAGACTGACATCCATTGCAATGTTACATGCATAGTTTCTAATGAACTCATCTTTGATTTCCTAGAATGTTCTGATGCCTGTGGGTAAGCGAGAGAACCGTTCTATAGCGGGGCCTGCCAAGCTTCTAGGAAATAGCCGCATCAGATAAGTATCGTCATATGCGACCTCCATGCAATGAACCTGGAATTCCCTGATGTGATCCTTAGGATTTCCCATCCCTTGATATTTTTCAAACTTAGGGATCTCAAATCCCTTAGGGAATGGTTTCATTTCTAAGCTCCTATCAAATGGATAGGGACACAAGTTGCTTGATGTTTTGGTTGTTCGGCCTGACTGAAGGTCGAGCACTTGTTGTGATAACAACCTGAGTTGTGTCATTACATCGCTTTGTGGATCAGGGGGTGGGATGAATGTGTTTTGAGGTGTTGCAATCATGGTTTGGATAGATGGATTGGTCGGTGCATTGTTCGATGGTATCGGTATGTTGTGGCGGGCGAAGTAAGCTTCTACTTGCTTTTGGTTGAACAATGCTTGTTGTTGATCTTGTTGTTTTTGCTCTAGGATTTGTGCTTGTTGTTGCACTTGTTGTTGTTCCAACAACGCTTGTTATTGTGCTTGCTACTACACTTGTTGTTGTTCCAACAATGCTTGTTGTTCTGCTTGTTGTTGTTCCCACAACACTTGTTGTTGGGCTGCCAATTATGCTGCTTCTTGTTGCTCTTGGTATTGCTTTAGTGCTTGCTGATATGC
Source organism: Sequoia sempervirens (assembly GCA_007258455.2). Lineage (NCBI taxonomy): Eukaryota > Viridiplantae > Streptophyta > Pinopsida > Cupressales > Cupressaceae > Sequoia > Sequoia sempervirens. The sequence goes on along the minus strand of VDFB02005872.1, from coordinate 1,907 downwards.
TTGCATTTGTGTTGCTTGTGTAAGAAGTTGTGCTTGAGCTTGTGCTTGTTGTGCTTGTGCGGCTTCTTGCTGCAATAATAATTGTGCTTGAATGACCCTTTGTGCCTGTAATACTTGGGCAGCTTGGGCAGCTTGAGCGGCTTGTTGTTGTTGTTGTTGCAGTAAAGCTTGAGCTTGTTGAGCTTGTTGCACTTGTATTGCAGCTTGTGCAACTTTGGTAGCTTGTGAGGCTTAAGCAGCTTGTTGCACAGCTTTTTGTTTTTGAACTTGTTGATATCCTCTTTGGAAAGCGGCTTGCAATGCTATGTCGAATTGGTTTGATGTGGTGAATGTTGGTGGTGGTGGGGGTGGTGGTGGATGATGATGTTGTGTTGATGTTTTGGGTGTTGGATAATGGTATTGATGTGATTGGTCCTTGAGAGACCATGCTTTGTGATGTGAGAGGGATGTTCAATGATGTTGCCATTGCTTGTGTGTTTTTCATTTGTTGTTGTGATATTAACGATAAATTTTGTGTGTTTGGTGCAATTCTTTGATTGATGGTTGGGATGCATATTTGATTGATACTTGGTAGGGGAGGGAGTCCTAAGCCAAGGAGTGGTGTGGATGATAATGGAAATGGCGGAAGAGGTGGAAATGTGAGAGGTGTGAGTTGTGAGAATGTCGTGGTGTCGAATAAGCTCCCTAGTCCATATGTATCTCCCTCTTCTTGTGAATTTGTGAGAAGAGGTGTTTGTGGTGATCCATGAAAAGATGTTGATGATGGGTCATAATGTAAAGTGAGAGGAACAATTTTGTGTAATGGGTTGTTGATTGTGTTTTGTTCCAAGGTGGTGCTTGTGTCCAAATTTTGATTCTTAACAAGGGGATGTGATTGAAGAGCATTAACGAATGCATTTCCCTTGTTGACATTGGGTTGCGTTGGAGCAAATGATGTTGTGATTTGTGGGATGTTTTGTGTGATGTTTTGAGATGGAGGTGTAGATGAAATGGGGATGGTGGATGAGATCAGAGGAAATGATGTATCCACTATAGCACTCACATCGAAATCTGAAGGCAACTTGGCCCCTTGTTTTGCTAGTTCAAGCATGTACAACGAAGGGTTAAGTCTCATCATGATGTTGATGATTCTATGGTTGTCTAGATTTTGGAGCATTTCCGTCATTTCCTCACGAGACATTCCAAAGGTGAGGTCATCCCCTTGATTTTCTTCTTGTGGATTTTGGGATGATGAGGGGATCAATGGATTGCTTGATTTAGTTGGATTCATTTCTGCATTCATTTGGCTAAGGTCACTTGAAGAGGGAGTTTCTTTGTGGGCTTCCATACTCTTCTTGTATTGAGATCTTGTTTGAACCATAAAACAAGGATCAATCTTTGAGAATATGGGAGATGACTCTCTTGATTCTTTGGATTGTTCTCTATTTTATGTTCCAAAGTGAAAGTTTGTAGGATGCTTTTGAGGATCAAAGGTGATGATATGATAATGATGTTTTAGGGATGGATGATATGGATGTTTTGGCTTTTGATAAATCTTAAATGAGACACTAGGTTTTTAGGACTTGTGGATTTTTTATTTTGGATTTTGGATTTTGAGATTTTGAGATTTTGTCCTTGATTTTTTATTTGGATTTTGAACAAAAAGACCCTAAGATGTTGGATGATGATCTAAGGGATAGCTTTATTCAAAGGATGATAATTTGAATATGTGTGAGGAGAAGGATGCATCTACCCACACCTATTCAAACAAGATGATTGTTTGTACTAAGCATATGGAGAAGGATTCATCTACATACACCAAGCTAGACAAGATGATTTTGATAATTTTGACTAAGTATATGCAAAAGGATGCAACTACACATACCTAACCAAAGGTGTTTTTGCTAATGTTTTCAAGGATTTTGTCT
>VDFB02005870.1:0-14715 GCA_007258455.2 Sequoia sempervirens | reverse complement strand
ATAATATTGTTAAGAAGAAAGCTACAGATTTCTTTAGATTCGAAGTGGAACAACTTCAACCCATTTCATAAAGTAATTAGTACTAGTAATGATGAAGGTATTTCCTTTAGAAGGAGGAGGTGATATTTTACCAATAATATCTAACCCCCATTTTGTGAAAGGCCAAGGAGAGGTTCAATTTTGAAGCTCTTGAGAAGGAGCATGAATAATATTGCTATGTTGTTGACACTACAGACACTTCTTAACAAAAGAAAAGGAGTCTTGCTCCATCATTTTCCAAAATTATCCCATGTGAATTAGTTTGTGCAACAGGAATTTACCACCAAAATGCCAACACCTAGAGCTTGAATGAGCTTTTTGAAGGGAAAGGGGCATTTCTTCTTTAGTGAGACACTGTAGAAGAATACCATTATAAGACTTTTGATAAAGAACAATAGACAATATAATATATTAGACTAAAAAATTTCATATCCAAGTGCGAGCATTTTTCGTAATTTCATCGAGAAAATTTCCATTCTTCAAATAATTATAAATGTGAGAGTCCACTCCTCTAAGTCTACGTGAGCACACAATAGAACATTAGATTCAGGTTGATCTAAGACAGTAGGAAAGCAAAGAATGTAAACCACAAAGTGGTATTATTCTATGCCACCATTTGAAGACACGAGGGAGCTTGCACTCACCATTGCATTTGTTGTCATTTTTCTCTCCTAGGAACACTATCTATTGTGAAAGAAGATAAACAATCAAGCATGGATAAGGCTAAATCTCGATACTGAGATAGCTTATTTTACTTGGCTTGATACATTACTGTAATTTGATTTATGATAAGCTTAAATCATCATGTATGAGAAGATATTTAATGTTTAGAGCTATCGCAACATGCAATCTAGCTATAAGGACTTTGTATTCAGTGATGTTATTAGTGCAATGAAATTCTAATCGAAAGGATAGGGGAACTAGCTTACCTTCAAGTGAGACTAGAACTAAACTTGCCCTGGAGCCATCTCGACATCTCAATCCATTGAAGTACATCTCCCACATAGGTTCATGATTGGTTGTAAAAAGGTCTTCATCTAGAAATAAATCCAAATTAGAGGAGTGAGATGAGGGAACTTCTGCCAGTTGATCGATAACAGCTTGACCCTTAATCACTTTTTGTGTTATGAACCACTACAAATTCATCAATACCAGGCATGTCCCCATATGACCAAGCTAAGATATCAGGATGAGAATGTAACAAGTCAAAATTTTCTCTAGATTCTTCTAAAGAAAGGCACTTTCCAATCTTAATAACCTTTTCAAAAGACTTAGAATCTATGAGGACATCAGTAGTATCCCCTTTAAGAAGAGAACTATGGTCATCAGGATGGGGAATAGAAACATCATCTTATACATTAGATAAAGGAGCCTCCTCATCAATACTCAAAATGGATTCTCCAAAGTACGCTTGTTTATGCAAGCAATACAAGAATCGTTGTTTATGAAGATTAGGAGGAAAGTGAGAGTAGACACCTGAGAACTCTTCTAGTGCTTCCTCTAAAGAGAAGATATCTAGAGGAACTTCATTAGAGTCCACTTTTCCCTCAATCAGCTCAAGATGAACTAAACCAAGAGGTTCGACAGAAATCATGTTGACACTCCATAGTTTTTTCCTAGATTGTTCATGAGAGAAACCAAGCCCCAAGTTATGCATGCAAGATACACATTCTATAGGGACTTGGATTCCTTGTTCGTTACACCCAGAACACTTACATTTGTAACCATATTTCTAGAAACCAGCTTAAATCTAGGTTCGTAATGTGTTTGCAAGTTCTGAGAAGGAGGATCTGCATAGAGAGCATCATTCCACTAGTGGGTATCATACTCCTCCATGGGATCACAATCATTCTTCTTGACAAGACTACAAACATTAGCCTCTTTAACTAAAGCATAACCATCTTCCTTAGCAAGGATATAATCATTCTCCTTAAAAAGAGCTTGATTGCTTTCCTCAACTTGAGGACAATCAACTTTCTTGGCAGAGGTATATGAAATTGTTGGAAGGTCAAGGTGAATAGGGTCAACTTTGTATTCTCCAATGAAGAACTTGGAAAATTCCAAGGACCCCAATCATCACCAATATATGCATTTGATTCAAAGGAAGATGTAGAAGGGATAGACTTAGTATTCTCTGCTTCGGGACAATCTTCTTTAGGGACATGTATCTCAAGAGTAGCCTTTGAATCAAGCACTACTGAAGAGGAGATCAATGCATCAGAAGATAACAATGGAATGCAATTTTTAAGAGTAGAAGAAACCAAGGCCTAACCAACAACAGCCATCTCACAAAGGTGTATAGCATCAAGGTTAACCTTAATTATAATTACTTCATTATTAGCAACAAATTGTATACAATGATGCAAAGTAGAGGTTACAACTCCCAAAGCGTGAATCCAAGGTCTCCCCAAGAGAGTTTTGTTAGGTAAAGGACTAGACATAACATAAAGCAAGGTGGGTACAGTAACAATTCCCAACCTCAAAGGCAAGATTATCATGCCTAAGGCTTGATGATCAGCGTTATCGAATCCTCTAATGTACAAAGAAGAAGTAGCTAAAGATGAATCAATCTTAATCTTAGGCAATAGATCAATGCTACATACATTGAGAGTGGAACCAATGTCAACGAGAGCATACCTAATACCAATGTTATTAATATTAACTATAATCATGAGATGATCTACTTGCTTTTGTACTTTTGGGGTTGGGAGTTCTTGTAGATAGAATGTAATATTTGGTGATTCCACATGAATATGAGTCATCAATGCATTAACATTCGTCAACCTAGTGGAAGAGGGCAAGAGGATATTTTGCAAGCTTCTTGGAGCATACCTTGATAAATTAAAGTAGACAGAAGAAAATCTCATAGTGAGATCTTGGTAGGAGGAACATGAAGTTGCTCAACAAGATCATAATCACTAGGTGCTTTAGTTGTAGGTTTATGTGTTGGAGGAAGACTTGGTTGAGAAGGTGGTAAAGTAGGAATGGATGTAGGTTGATTCAAATTTTGTTGTTTCCTTCTAGTGTTATACATATGTCCCACAACATTATAAGGAGTTGTAGCTTTCAAGAATCTTGTGTAAAGGTCCAACAAGTCATCAAAGACTGGAACCCCATGAATAGAATGAATCCTCTTAGGAGAGGGACTAGCCGAAGTCACATAAATGATAGGTCTCTTAGGCCTTTGAGGAGCTATGAAGACTACCACTACATTTACAGACTCTTTGACTTGCGAAAAGGAAGTAGACAATTGCAATGAAGTTTGCTCGAGAGAACTACAAATAGGAGAAAATGCCTCTAAGAAATCACCCAGGGCATCATCTAGCATATCAAAATCTTCCTTAGAAAAAGAATTATCCAAAGCATTGAAACATTGCAGAAAAAGATCCGACAAGATTTCTTTCACGTCGGGTTCACCAAAATGTGGAGGGGATTCACTACTCCCAAGTCCCAAGACAAACAGGGTCTAAAGGGAGAAAATTTCCATCAACCACCTCATGACATGGACTCAAGTGGCAGAGGTCCAAGATGAAAGAGTGCAAAAACGTTCTTAAAATGGACTTTCTAATATGTTCGTGTATATGAAGGACTTCAGGAACTGAAAGGGCAGATTGTAGAGATTTCTAGGGAAAGAGGATAAGCTCTCTACCAAAGGACGTTAGTGTGGGAGTAGGACAATAGCACGACTATCATCTCAGTGATGCACTAGCGTATCATATGGACAAAGGATATTCTAGGTCTGGTTATTCTACCAATTTAACCGAAAGCAAGAATGAAAGGAAATGACAAGGAAGATAAGATGTTGACCCATGGAAATTCCTACACTACGAAGCCTCTCACGAATCTTCACATGAAAAATTTGCACACAAAGAAAATGAGAGAAAATGTTGGGGCTATTTGGGGCTTGCCTCAGTCAAACCCTCATTTTGGTGTTTCCACCTCCACAAACAACCAGATAGATAGAGAATAGAAAAGACACAAAACAAAGTAGACACAATGAGTGATAAAATCAAACCCCACAATGGAGGAGAACTCGTATCACGAAATAGACAACCAAGTGATAAAAGAAAAACCTCGCTATGGAAGAGAACCCATATCATGAAATATAGACACAATAAAATATGTTATCAAATAGACAAGATAGTAAGAGTGTTACCAACAATATGTGGCACCCTCTTGGCTTAGTATATGTGACGTTGAGTGCTTGCAAGAGAGCCCCAGTTGTTGATGAGATGTAAATTTGGTAGAGCTTCATCGTAGAGATGAGATGAAGAAGAGAAAGGAATGTGAGATAAAGTTGGAGTGAGAGAGAATCCATGCAAATGAGAGTGAAAAAGAGGGTTTTGTGAAGTTGCATGGGTGGGAAGAGTCATTACACTCCATGATGACACGTGTCACAAGAAAAGGTTCCCGAGATTCCCTCATTTAAACTTGTAAAGTTCAAGGACACTAGCATGTTGCACAAACGTTTGTGCACTGCATAGGCATCCAACTCATAACTTTACAAGAAATGAGGTGGAAAACTGTTGATGCTTCATCTCATTGCCACTTATGGAGTTGGAATCGTGAAGTTTTGACTCAAAAGGTCCTTGTCATAAATATTGGGGGGGGGGATATGCAAATGTGAAATTGTCGTGAGGTGCAATTTTGTGTTTTTTCTTGTTATGTATTTACCACATAGACACTAGGAAAAAGATATCATATGCTACTTCATTTGTATCTTTTCCCAAAAGCGGTACTTCTTAGGGGTATTCATGTCTATCTCTTCTTCATTGTATGTATACCCTATGTCAAATCAATATGTCCCTAGGTCACCTATTTTATTCTCATCTCCTTCTTGTTCTCCTCTATCTTTCTCGCTTAAGGTGTTTTCTACTTCTATTCAAACTCTTCTTGATTTTAATGACATTAAGGATGCCTCCTGGTTCGAGGGTTGTAACTATCTAAACTGTGTTTTCATCCAAGGAGATGCTCATTTGTTAGTAAGTGTCGTTTGGTTAGTTGATGGTGTCGCTTCCTTATAAGTTGTTAAACTCATAATTTCCTCTCTATTTTCTATTGCATCTTCTCCTCTTATTCTCAGGACACTCTTGGTTACTTACTCATCCAAGTAATTGACATCAAATGGTATATTTTGAAGATTTTGTAAGGGGGTTCCTATTAGTAACCAATCCTCATTTATCATTAATTGAGTATTTGTCTAATCCGAATAAGCAATTGATGTCCTAGTGAGAGGTGGTGTCATAATTCTTACCACTACTTGTTCTAAATCCTTTCTAGTGTTTCCATAATCTTCTATTTCTCCTTCTATGCATTGTATAATTTGTTTTGTTTTTTCATACTAGAACTTAGTTGTGGTATCCTTTCTCCACATTCTCTAACAATACCCACAATGGCATGCTCTTCTTCTCCAACAATACCCACATTGGCGCACTTAGCGGTACCCTCAATGGTGTGCTTATCTTCTTTATTTATATTTTTGACCGTTAATTCTAAGCCATGTTCTCTTTTCTTTTGTTTCTTATTCTATTCTTCTATGGTATTTTTTTTATTTTTCTTGAGTTTTTTTTACCTTATTTCTTCCACACTCATCTCTATTTCAAACTTAATCCTTTCAATAATCTTCACATTTCTCTAGTTGTCTCTTTTTGTCATAGATTTGACTAGTCTAGACTTCTATTAATCCTTATATATCTCATAGGTAGTTTAAAATTTTGAATAGTTACATCATTTTAGGAATATTTGTAGATTCCTCCCCCCTTTCCATTTTTCATCCTTTAAGTGTCCACCCCCCTCTCATAGAGGTAGTACCTAAGAGCGATGTCTGCCAAAATTTTCTCCCTTTGTTATTGTCATCTTATTTCTACTACTAACATGTTCTATTTTTTTACTTTGTATTTTCTTCATTGTCCTCTCTAGGGTTCCAGCAATGGAACCAATGTTAGCAAGAGGATTTAGGGAATTACAATTCAAAGATATGAACCTTGACGTTCCTTATGTGATCAATTTATACCCTAGAGGGTACAGTGATAGAAGAGAGTAAGTGTGGTAAAAATCTATATCAAATAACACATTACATATAGCTTAAACAAGCAAAGAAATCATATATACCACATATATCCATTGAGTCCTTATAACTCTATATATATATATATATATATATATATTCAAACAACCATGACATTAGCAGGTCTTATTGTCTACTCTATATTAAAGTCTCTTTCTCTATTCTTATCTTGTCTCTTCCTATCCTATTGCATATCTTTGTATTTTTTCATCTATTACATACATATATTACTGCATAGTCTCTTATAGAGACGTGACCCTTATAGGGTACCCCTTAGTCTATCTTCATTGTCAGTTTAGTGTTCTACAAGTGCTTTGTGGTGAGTTGTGGTAGCTTTTACTCTTTGCCATGTACCCTACTAACAATTATATTGGTTCTTCTATGATCTATTTTGGAAGTTAATTCTAGCAGGGACATGACAATCTTCCCTTCCCAAGATTGCTTGTCCTCAAGCAATGACAACTCTAAAAAATCTATCTAATTCATGCTAAGATGACATAAAATGGATCCATGCTCATCAATCTTTGGTACTTCAACAATTAAAATATCTTATTTAACAGTAATACTCACTAATCCTAGTTTGCATAATGCCCTTGCTTCCTTAATGACCTTAAATGCAATGTTATTTTCTAAAATGATTTTTATTTTCTGTCCACTTTTGGTAATTTCATTTTCACTAACCAATCCAATTAGAGAGTTTCCATAAATATCACAAAATTCTTCTCTTATTTCATTTCTACCAAGAATCTTGGGTAATGAATACAAACTCTGTATTGCCATTGCTGACATCCAAAATGACAACACAATGTTATATCCTTTGCTATTATGAATTGTGGGAGTTTTGTGAATACCAAGATCTCATTCCTTTGTGCAAAATCAATTCCATATATGAGTAAAGGAAGGTGGATGTCCTTTATTGGAGGTCATATCCCTCACTTCTTTAAGCTTCAAGCTCCTTGGAGTGACTATATCCATTTTATCTTAAAGTAAGGTGGGATGAAAACTTAGTGAATGTGTCCATTGTTTTAAAATGTATGTGTTGGTCTCTCCAAGATCCATCATGTGCAAATCAAAAGTCTCCTCATGACTACAAACTAACCCATCAACAAACTCATCAACCTTGGAACAAGGGAGTTGATTTTTTCTTGGTCGACCTACATGTAGTTGGTGTGTATCATCATGGAATGTCCTTGACAAACTTGTAATTCCTCTTCATGGGGGTCAAGCTTAGAAAAATAATTCTTCACAGCATCACATGGCCCAATCATTTCCATACATCGCAATTCATTATTACATGACTCAGTTATTTCCCTACCAGAAAATTGGGTGGATGTTTCTTGGGCATCATCTACCATTACTTACACATCTTCAACACACAATATTGGCTCTTCTACTTCTATGGGTTTAGCAATTTCTTGTGATTTTGATTCCAACCCTTCTTCTACTATCACTAATTATTCTCTTGGATATTTCTCCTTGATATCCTCCTTAGCCATTTTTCTTATGTATTCATGTAGACCTCTTTAGTTGGGAAATTGGTACCTGAGTGCCTCCAAGTACTCATCAAAGGGAACACAAGCTTTTGCATGATCTGAAAATTTTGACATCGGCTAATAATTTTAGGGGCCTCAAGTTTGTACAATAATTCTTGCATAAGATCCATGTTTTCTTCCTTTTGTAGACCTTCAAATCTTTTTTACTAGAATGTATCCAATATTTTAGCTTTACCCTACAAGCTGGTATGATCAAAGCTCTAATACCAATTGGAATGTATGTTTCTAGAACATTTCTTTTTTTTTCCTTGAAAGAGATTTCCAATTCTAAAATGATAATTGTATTTATATTTATAGATATAAATTAATCAAAACCATGAATTTTATTATAATATTTAGTTTTTTTCACTTTGACATAATTCTAAAAATAATCTTATCTTGATTTTTTGCTATGTTTCTTCTTTCAATTTGTAGTTATTTTTCCTTAAATGTTTGTCCTTGATATCTAGACAAGTTGTGGGTTTTCATCTAATAATTGATAAGAGAAATTAAGGGTTTTTGTCCTTAAATCTCTTGTTTTTTCTTTGAGGGTTTTTGTCATCTTTGACTATAATATTTACTTGTAAAGTCACATATTATTTATTCCCAATTTTATATGCTCCTCTCATTGAAATGATTTATCTTTAATATCTTATGGTTGGAAAGAGTCACAACCCTTCCATAAGTTGTTTCCCTTGATAATTATAATTTGACTTTAATTTAAACGCTCCTTCATCTAATCACTACCTTTAGTAATTAATAATTGAATGTTAATTTAACTATGTTTAACCCTAAGCACTAGTATGAAACTAGTGTCTCTTTTTAAAAACATGATCTCCATCAATTGCCGCACTTATTTCCTTGAATCACTATAATTATTGGCTACATGTTGGCAACATAAAATTACATTGGTTCATCTGCGATATGCTTTGAAAGTTAATTATGATGGGGGCATGCCAATAGAAATGCTAGAAGGAGATAGTTTCAAATGAAGAATTTGATTCCTTATTTTTCTATAAGATAATCTCAACTTTCTAGTTAGGTGTGTTTTGCCTTTTTAATGCTTTAAGGATTAGTTTCCAGTCTCCTATAATTCTTCTTCTTCATCCCTTATAACTAGGTAATGTCCTTACACAACACTAATAGCTTCATCTTCATTATGGTCACCTTTGGGATAATCACTAACCATCCATGAAGGCATCTTAGAAATTTCTAAAAGGAAAATTTACCTAGATGGTCCCAAATCCCTTGAAGCCCCATCAAATTTTAATTTTACAAATATAAATGTAAGGATTTGGAGCACCTTTTTTCATGGAATTTTTCTTATCTTTAAATCTACTAACAAGAACTTTATTTGTTTTATTAATCCCTTTTCAAAGGAAAAATACATGTTTATTCTTTGCTTCAATTAATTAAATATTAAAAAAAAAAAAATTCTTTGTTCAATAAAAGATATTAAATGGAAACAAATTTCATATAGTTTGTTTTTAATTAAAATGAAACTATTCATTAAAAATATGTATGTTGTGCAAGCTCTTCTTATTAATCCTTGCTTATAGAAATGCAGGATTATAGTGATTGATTCTAAATTTTTTGAGCACTAAGATCAACTAATAATATGTTTTCATTATTTGAGTGGACAATAAAATGCAAAAGAAAAAATAAGGATCCAAACAAAAAACTTGAACCCTAATCTACACCTAATGTATACCTTTGATTAAGCTAAGAATTGTAAAAAATATTAAAGAAAGAAACAGGTGTTCTCTCACCTTCCTCTTGTTGCACATTTACAAAGTGTGTCTGATTGTGCTCAATATATATGATGATAGGCATGTAGTTTCTCTCTAAACTAACAACATGACCTTGCATTAGAAAGATGTTCCTTTTAGCTTGAGGATGGTTTGATTTATAGATTTTCAAGATGGAGGATCAAGGGTTGATATTTGATTTGAAGATCAACAATCAAGGATGCTTAAGAGATTTGTACGAGGGAGAAGCCTCCAAGTGGCACCTAGTGATTGATGCACTTGGAGATTGCAAGGATTGAGAGGATTTGGAGGGATATGATTACCTTATTTTGACCAAATGGTGGAGATTAAACATTCTCACACATATGTGAGGACTATGGGTAAGAGTGATATGACATGTGAGTCCTCTCACACATGCATGGGGATCACATAGGGATGTGGGATGTGACATGACAGACATCTCACACATGTGAGATCACATGTCGATATGTGATGTGACAAGTGAGGGCTCTCACACATGTGAGCCACATGTTTAAAATTAAGGGTAAAAATTTTCTAGGATAAATGGATGGCTAAGATTTTATTGGAGGATGTGACAAGTGATTAATTAGATTAATTATATTTAAAAATGTGCAAAGGATTAATTGGTTTATTGATTGGTTTTAATTATCTAATGATTTGAGTGAAAACGATGAGCTAAATTAATAAAATGTATTTATTTAACCTTTGGGATATAAGCATATGAAGAATGAACTCAATTAAATAAATGAGAAATTATTTAATTAAGGTTGAACTATAGAAGAAATGAGGATAAAGGACGAGTTAATTAAATAAATAAATATTGGATTTATTTAGGTAATAATTAAAAGACAATTGGGAAGGGTAATTAAATAATTGTTCTTATTTAGTTAACATTAGAAGGGACAAAATCAGGCTTGATCAAGTGTGGAAGATTTTAGGTGTCTATATTTTTCCCTTTTTAAAGACAACATTGTGACTAAGATGAAGATATGTTATTTCAAAGAAGAATAAGACAGTGTGAATTTGGAGGAGATGAAACTAGTGGCAAGAGTCCCTAGTTGTTGGAAGGAGAAGAGTGATGATGATGGGGGAGGTAGGTATACCCCCTCAAGAGGATAGGTAGGTTTGAAGAACACAAGTGTGCTCTCAAAATGGTGAAGGGATTAGAGAATAAAGGATAAAATGAGAGGAAGGGAAGGAGATATTAGGATAAGTGAGTGAAATAGAGCAAGATGGGAGAGACAAATGGATGAGAGGAGATATTCATGCTAAGGGAATTTGGGCAACCTTTATTTAATATATAGCATATGATGTTATGCATGAAGGTATAAAGACCAAGGTGATGATGTGTCTACTGTGTAAAGGACTGGCCCAAAAGAAAGGGTTGCATGCAAGTATATGTCATATTGAGCCATGATATGGAAGACCTTGATGTCATTATAGTGATATGCTACAACCACCATGACAAATGCAAATAAAACAATAATACACATTAGAAAACAAACAAAAATTTACAAACGATACATATACAAATAAAGATTTTGTGCCTATCTAAGCTTAAAATTGATAGTTGATTAAGGATACTAATTCTTGATGATGATAATTTCAGTAGAGTGGATCAAGGTTTGTACTAGTGCTAGGAACATAACCAAGGGAATTTTTGGATGTTGCGCTAGATGGCTTGACAAGATTGCATGGATTAGATTTGTGTCCATTTGGATGGATTGGATTGGGATATATTTAGGATTGGAAGGGGATTTATGAGAGGTGGATCAATTTGGACTGGATTGCTTTGATTTTGGGGGATTTGAGATGGGTGGATTAGATTAAATTGTGTTTAGTTAGCCATTTTTTAGAACCAATGACACGGAATAACCAAGGATACAGACAAGAATCAAATGATGGAAGGATTTCTTACATAGGGGACATGATGGGAATGGGATGGAGAGATGTCCAAACAAAGAGCAAATGAGGATGAATGCTTGAAGTCAATGACAAGAGAGAACCAATTCTAGAGAGAAGGATTAAATGGAGGGAATGGCTAAATAGGGGAGAAAGGAGTAACATGGTGATGTATGCTTGCAAGAAGTGTGAGTATAGAGAGTATCATTGTAAATGGCTTGTAAATAGAGAGGATGGGGGGGATGGTGGGTTGGATAGTAGGATTTGAGGATGTGATCTCGAAGGACTATGTTGCCAAGTAGAGCTTGTGTTTTCGAGAGATTGGCTTGATGGTTTAAGGTAATGGGGAGGCATACAATTTAATTGGGAGATGCAAGTGTCAAGGGAAATATGGAAATACTAGGAAATCATGCACAAGAACCATAGGTTATTCATAGGCACTACTAGACATGTGCATGCACTATCAAGAATGCACATGCTCTGAGGTGTCGCATATATGCAAAGGAGGATTGGAAAGCATGTGCAAGCATTAGGGAGGTGTGGCATTTGTGTAGAGGAGAACTGGCATGCATGCACGTGTTAGGGAGGTGTGAAGTCTATGTAGATGAGGATTTTAATGCAAGCACATGCACTATGGAGGTGTGGCATTTATGTAGAGGGTTTGCAAGTAGGCGCAAGCGACATGGAGGTGTGGTGTTTATGCAAAGGAGGATTGTTAAGCATTCACAGGCACTAAAAATATGTATTTTTTGTATAGAGGAGGATTGAAATGCATGCATAGGCCTTCAAAGGTATGGTATGTGTGAAGAGGGGGATTTGCAGAGGCACAAGTGCCAAGGAAGTGTGGCTATGTAGAGGGTCTACAAGAAGGCCCAAGCACCAAAGAGGTGTGGCATGTGTGTAGAGGAGGGTTTGCAAGCATGTATAGGCTCTAAAGAGGTGTGTCTTTGTACAAAGGAGAATTGATAAACATGCACAAGTACTAGGGAGGTCTAGTGTTTGTGCAAAGGAGGGTTTTCAATCATGCACAAGAGTTAGGGAGGTGTGGAATCTATGTAGAGGAGGAATGGAAAGCATGCATAAGTGCTAGGGAGGTGTGGTGCATGTGCAAAGGAGGATTAGTAGGCATGCATTAGTCTTAGGGAGGTGTGGTGCTTGTGCAAGGGAAGAGGATGGACACTAAACTTGCAATAATGAATAGGAGTGTGTGTAGAAGAGGGTGATGTGAAATGGGTTTATTGTAGAAAAATTAAGGCTTGTATTATCCAAAGTATGCTTGGATATTTTCCCCTATTTGTATCAAGCTCGCAGGCGGGGAGGATGAATAGAATGCAATGAGATAGGTAGGCATATGTAGTTGATGGGTAGATATGATGAGGTAGATTGGATGAACTAGATGTGAAGGGAGAAGCTTTCTTTTGAGTCAGGTGCTCTTAGATAGGGGATTTATGCATTACACATGTTTTCTATGTTTTCATCATGTTACTTGCACAAGGTACCATCAAAATGGTTTTTTGCATTGGATGATATTTTCTCTTACTTTGTTTTGATTTGTATTTTGTTTGAGTGTGAGATGGGATGGATAGATTTGGATTATGAATAAAGTATAATTTTATTTATATTAGATTGAGAGGAAGGATTTAAGCACATGTTTCCATGGTGATAGTATCCCTTGAAAATTGATTGTTGAGAAAAATCCATGATTGTTGTGTTCAAGACATTGGTAGTACCTTGTTGATGGCTAAGATGGTTTCTCTGAAATGTAATAATGATATCCTTCTATCTTCAATGTCATAGGATGTTTCCAATGCAACGAGAGGAATATTAGAAGAAGAATGATGGATTGATGGGCAGAGGGTGAGAGGGTGAGAGGGATTAGGTAAAAATTGGGAACAATGAGGTGTGATGGTAGATGAATGTTGGATAGTGGACATGATGTTGAAAGATGGGTGGATGAAAGGATGGGAAGACTATGACATGAGCAGGTATGGTGGGCCCAAGATGAACTAGGAACAACAATTGCACACACCATGATGTGAGACGGATTAGGTAAAAATTGGGATTAAGGGGCTGTGATGGTGATTGAATGTTGGATAGTGGACAAGATGTTGAAATATGGGTGGATGAAAGGATGGGATGGTTGTAACATGGTGGGACCAAGAGGAACTGGAAACAACATTTGCACAAACCATGATGGATGTTGGAGTTCTAGATAAATATGGGGGAATTAGGATTGCCAATTTTGGGATTCATAAACCTAAAATGGATTTAGGATTTTTAAGATGGGGTTGCTTGGATTTATATGGAGAGGTTTGGGATTGAGATGGGGGATAGGGATTTTTGAATTTAGGGATGAAATTAACATTTGGAATAGAAGATTTGGATGTGCTACTTGGATATATTACTTTTTTGCTTTGTAATCCACATTTTTGTGTTTGTTTTTTGCTTGATGGGCCTTCCTGGCATTTTTTCTTTGTGTTGCTTTTGGATTGAAATTTCTTTACTGGTACAAGTTGATGCATTGCAATATGGTGATCCTTTAAATTGTGTGGGTTCTTTGCTTTATATGTTTTTCATCCAAATTACTTCCAAAAGTGGTGGTATCGTCCCATTGGGAGATATTATCTTGGCATCCTTGTCATGCCAACCACTTGAATGTCAAGGATTCTCATAGTAATGCCCTAGTTGATGCCAATATAGCTTAAGGGACCCTTGGGAATTTTTTTCTTTTTTATTTTGGAACTCATTAAATGAAAAAAATTCTTAGGAACTCTTTATAATAGACGAGTTTTTGCTCATGTCCTAGCCATTATTACTCCAAGGCACAAGCATCCCCATTTTATGATCAAGCTTGGGAATAAACCAAATCTTGCTAATCTATTCAAAACAAGAGGAATCCAGATACCAAGGTAAGAGAGTGGCACACATGCAAAACATGTTGTCATGATATGTTTCAACTTTCAGCACATCCTTATCTAAATCAAAACAATAGAGCTGTTTGCTCCCTTTTGGGGGAGATCATATGTAGTTTTGAGTTGGTTGAGCATGCAGCTAGAAAGTTACTAATAGTGAGGACAACTAGAAAGATCTAAGAATTTAGGATTTACTTAGAGCAAAGATTTTCCTTTTTCTTAAAAAAGTGAAGCCATAAATTAAATGACCTCACATTTAGGGTTTCTAACAGCTAATCACAACTCTTAGATCAAAGAAAAGATGTCCGTGTTTGAAGTTCGGTGAGTCAAATAATAAACATAGCAATCTGGTCATAAAATTGCACATGAATTGTGTCTATGGCTAAAATAGACCAAATAGATTTGAAATACACATTTGAAAAGATCCACCATTGAGATCAGGTGAGAAACCTGTTCTAACCTTTTCACACATCGCCCCATTCAAAATGGGGACC
>VDFB02005869.1:0-11393 GCA_007258455.2 Sequoia sempervirens | reverse complement strand
TGGTCGCACGACCAACACAATGAAAGTTACACCACCTTACAAATTTACACTACATGCATTTGACCCATTTTCCATCAACTGAAAACTCAACACCATGAGAAAAGGCCTTAGATATATCAAAAACTAAGAGAGTTTATTGTAGAGAGGCCCTACAAACCCGTAGCCTTAGATGAAATGTTTCTAAGTGACATGATTTCTGAGTAATCACTCGTCAAATGTTTTTGCACTTTTTCACTTTGGTCTCTTAAGAGACTTCACCAGTACAATGTAGCTTGGACTATTCCAACATGTTTGAGTGTGAAAATGGACCTTTCCTAGCATAAACCCAACTGTTCGAACATGTTGGAATTGTTGGTTTGGTTGCACGATGAACATAAAAGAATATACACATGCACCTTCCTCAAGTTATATAAAGCTTGAATAATCTCTTCATTCAATACATTATCTATCTCATTCATTTTGGCATGCTTCTTTTTCAGGTGCTTTTAGAGAAAACTAACCTCATTTTCATTGATGATAAAATATTCTTCTTATCTTTTAATTCCTTTTGTAAGTGGTTAATTTTAGTCTTTTGTTATTTTTCTTCAATTTAAACACTTCCAACTATTGTTTTTGCATTTGTAACTTGACCATCCACACATTTTTCCTGATCTCTACTGCTCTTACCTATTAACACCCCCTAGTATTCCTTTTCATGATCTTCTAACTTCTTTTTCAGCATTCTTTATTTTGAGTTGTATCACTACCGGCTATCATTGCTTCTTCCTTATCATCTATTTCGTCAGATTTGCCTTCGCTGAAGCCCTTAAGTTCACATCATTTGATTTCATTTGTTCAAATCCACCTATAGCATCATCTCTCACTTTCTTTGCCTACACAAATTCTTACCAAATACAAAACCTCTTGAGGTTTTCCACTTCTCCATTGCCATTTTCCCATTCCACATACTCATAGGCACCTTCCTTGAAACTTCTCGAGAGTAGGAAGAACCTCTTCATTCAATACATTATATATCTCATTCACTTTGGTTTGTTTCTTTTCAAGTGTTTTTAGAGAAAATTCCTTTTTTATTTCATACATTCTAGTACTTGCTACTGTTGTGCAATTTTGCACACACGCCCCACTTGGAGTAGGGACCCTCTTTTTCTGATTTCGGATGTCTCTTGGACCTTTGGTTTTTATTGGATTTGTCCTTTCAAGGTCTTGGGATGTTGGTTTTGCTTTCCTCGGTCTTACCCTGAGGGTTGAATTGATCAAACTTGAGGGTTGAATTGATCAAGCTTAGTTTTTAATGGAAGTCCTCGGCTTTTTCTCTCTGGCCCAGATTTTTCTCATTCACCTGCATTTTCTGTGTCCTCGGGCCCATCATCTCGTCACTGCTTGTATTTTTCTCTGGTTGTTTTGATGAATTGATTTTTGGGTCACCTGATTTTCCTGTGATCAGACGGAGTCCTCAAGGGTGCATTATCCGCTAGACTCGTGTCACCCTGGACATTGTCCGTCTGGCTAGCTCTTTTTTCCAAAATTCTATTTTGGGCTCGGGTTTCTGGATTTCCTCGATATGTCTTATCATCCATTAATGCTTGGGGTACGTCTTCTCTAGCGCGATTGTGAGCATATTTAAAGGCTTTTAGTGCTCTTCATGATTTCATTATTCATTTGTCATCTACTCTAGCGCTTAGGATTGTTCGTTTTGAGCTTTGGTAATTGGATTTTGTCTGTTCGCATGTGGATTGCTTGAGCGCTTTTGTTGAATATTTTCATCGCTAGGGCACCCTGATTTGCAGTTACTTCCTCGGGCTCGAGCTTCATTCAGAGTTGATCCATGGTAAGTTGTTACTGACTTCTCCTTTTGTTTGCGCTTTGATCGAATCTTTCAAGTTGTCGATTGGTGGTTATTTGGGTCGGCCCTTGTTTATTTTCATGACCACATATTTATTGAATTAGGGTTTGAACTCACCCTTCCATGGGTTTTACCACCCGCACTGTGCATCCATTCGTTTATCAATCGAATGTCGGGTATACCCCTGTGGCTAGGTGTTTTTGTTAGGGCCTTGCCTTGTTGGCGCGTAGTCTGCTATATTTTGTGAAGATTAGGGTTTCGGTATGTCTGCCCAAGGTTGTTAAGTTGGGTGCAGTTGTCGTGACCTTCATGTCCTGCGTCTAGCTCGACCTTGTTCACAACACTTGAGACCCTGGTGCGCCCTAGTGTCATCATTTTGAGGGATTGTGTCTGAATTTTGAGCTTGCTTTAGCTCTCATGGCAGAGGTTTAGCTGTCAATTTTAGGGCATCATCATTTCGTTGCAAAGATCAATCACTTGAGAGTTTTTTGGGAGTTAAATTCATGTGCAATCAAAATTTGGCTTGTTGGGGTCGAGTTTATCTTTGTGGAATCCGAATAGGGAGGTTTGTATGATTACTCGGTTAATGGTCTGTGCGTCGAACGGTCATCGGGTTTCCAAGGTGTCCGCGGAATTTCTGCGCACCCAAATTTTCCCAGATTTTTCCATTTCCCCAGAGTATGATGAGTTCTTGGAGTTTCGAGCTGCCCATGGAAATCCGAACTATCCGGATTCTTCCAGTTTTCTGTCTCGTTTCGCTTGATTTAGATTTTCAAAATTGAAGTAATGAATTAAATGTTGGATGATGATTTCTTGTTGCTAAATGAATGAATCTCATGATAATCACGCATCTCTTTTGTCCGTATTAACGATTTATTTGATGAATGATGTCTTGGCAGCAGGAGTCCGTCTGGGTCAGATTTCTCTGAATTCTGCCCTGACTGGATTTTCCCGAATTACTGGATTTTCCCGGATTTTCAAGATTGATGATTAATGATTGATCTTAATTATTTCATGTGGTTGCAAGGCTAACCTTTGATTGAAATATGGATGATAATGGGATGTTCATGAGGTTCTTTTGTGAATGCAGGCTGAATCGAGCAAGGCAGCGGCAGGAAAGGCCAAGGGAGACACAAAGGGGTCTTCGGTTACAGACATGGAAAGGTTGAGGCTGGATGTGAAAAGTCAAATGCCTGATAGTAAGATAGCTTCAGTTTGGTCTGAGGTCTCTAATACCAATGTAGGAGCATGGAGATATGAAGAGTTCAAGGAAAGGACAGCTCAGAAAGATGTATCAGCCCTGACCAAGGGAATGGTGAAGTCCGGACTAGTTCATGTGGCAGGATTTCCTCCTGCAGTTCAATGCTATGAGTTGATATTGGAATGTGCCTGGCACTATGATTTTGATACACAAAGGATTGTCAGCACTGATGGAAGAGTGTTGGCCAACTTTAATCCGGTTTCCATTGCCCAAGCGTTTGATATGCCAGACTTACCATGTGTGTGTGCCTTGCACATGGACTTGGCTAGAACTTACTATGAGGATGAGCCTACCAAAGCCCAGTAGATGATCAATTCCTGGCTGGAAAAGCCAAAGTCTCATTTCTCCAAGCTGCCTAAGCAGTTACATAGGATCAAGTTCTGACAAGATATATATGATGCAATCACACTGTTGAGCAGGGTGGCCGGCTTGAAGAGTGTTGGGGCATTGGAGAATTGGATGGTGCATGTTATCAACAGGATTGAGCAAGGTATTAATTACCACTGGGCAGGGATTATCAGTGCAATGATTGACAGGGAACTGAGAGATGTGTTGGAGACAAAGAAATTCACCATGTCATCTTATGTGATATATGTGTTTGCCAGATTTTATCCATACAGGGGATTGAATCCAAAAGGAACATTTGGACAAGATGTCATCTATGAAGTGTACCCTGCGTTGCACCTAGGGAATCCAAATTATAGAAGAGAAAACGATGCATTTACTATGCATATTACTAGGTTGCTTTAGAACGCAGAACATGTGAGAATTTCTGATGGGGCCAAGGAGCTGATCAAAAAATATGGAGCTTGGTTTATACAATTCCCCACCTTTTCTTATATCAGAATTGATGGATGTCTGATTGCTCCATACAGACTGCCAAGGTATCCCACTGATCATATCATACTCTTGGAGGTTACCAGGCACATCTATGATTTTGATGCCGTTGTTAAAAGAGAGAAGCACAAGAAAAGGTTTGGTGGGGACTTTCCTTTGAAAATTGGTATAGCTGAGGTTTTCCCTTCAATCCAATCGGCTCATGCATCAGGAGAGGAATTGAGTACTTATGGTTTCTCTTTCCATTCAAAGAGGGCAAGCTTTGATATTACTGGTGAAGCACAGAAGAAAGCTACCAAAGAATATCACCATAAAGATGATCTAGAGGACTACTGGGTGAATAACAAGGATGACTTTGAGGTGAGAAAGAAAAGATATTCTAGGTTTCCAGCTGATGTGATTAGAATGTACAATGTCAAGTTGATTCCTGATCAGTTGGAGGATGATGGGAATTTAGTCCAGGATCATGCATATGAATCAGTCAAGGACAGACCCATTGGAGAGGTAAACTGGCCAGAAAAGGAAATAACTGAACTAGAGGAATTAATGGCTCCTATTGTGAAATCTACCAAGTCATGGCTGAAGCATAAAGTATGGGAATTGGAAAGTGAAAAGGTACCTTGTACTTTCAATCTGATGGGAAATTTGAATGCTCATTCCACTTCAAAGGAGTCCGGTGAGGATGATTCTACAGGAAAAACTAAGGTAAGCTCACCTTTTAAAATTAAAATCAGAGGTCCCAAGGAGAGTGAGCCTGAAAAGAAAAGAAAGCCTAGAGGAAAGAAGAGAAGTCATGTTGTGAAAATGGGTAAGTCTACAGAAGAGGAGGAACTTGAGAAAGCAGAAAAAGAAGACACTCTTCCAGAGCCAAAGAGGACAAGGACAACCAGGGCTTCTAAGAAGAAAGGTCAAGAGACTTCCAAGGATAAGGCAGATCCTCATGTGGTTGATGTGGAGAGTTCAAGTGAGAAAACCCAGGTTTATTCAATAAGGTCAAGAACTCCATCTCCCAAGGAGACCATGCAAGAGACAGATCCTCTTCCAGTGGCATCTACTATGGAACAACAGAAAGATACCTCTCCTCCATTGGGTATACCTGAGCAGACAACTCATGAAGAGCATGAGACTAGTGAGGAAGCAAAACCGTTTAAGGATGGAGAACTTTATGGCACAGCTGCTGAGCTTGAGGTTGGAGATGTGGAAGTGCATCCTTCTCCGCTGGTACAGTATGAGGATTCTCCTACAGGTAGCAAAGATAACAGATCCCCTGAGAAAGAAGATGTCCTTGTTAAGACTCCATCACCCCTGCAAGAAGAAGAACCTGAATTGGGGAATCAAGGTGATCAATCTCCTAGAAAGGAAAAGGATGAGACGGTGGATCAGCATGAAGCGGTTAAGGAGGAGGAGGTCCGGGTGGATCCTGCTATTTCGGATTGGCTGGATAAAGAAATCAGAAGGAAACAGGTCATTGTTGAGGACACTCCTCTCAACTGGGATGAAATGTTGGAAAAGATTGGAAAGGGAAAGAAGAAGGCAGCCAAGGTGGTTTCAAAGATCGAAAGGGATGAGGATAGTAACAGGGTTATTCATATTGCTACCCCTGCTGCTGATAAAGGTAGAGAGAGGTCACCGGGAAGGATTATAATGTACAGACCATCAATCTTGGGCCTGCTTCTATGGAGCAAGATATTGAAGAATATGAGGGGTCTAGTGCAGTGATAATTGGGAGATTAAGGAAGGAAACACAGTCTAAGCATGAGCTAAAGAAAGAGAATGAAAGGCTAAGGAAATGTCTAGAAGATTTAATGAAGCCTTTGCAATCTTTCCACCCATCTTCTTCTGCTACTGCTAGTTTCTTGCCAAAGGAGACCATCTCTGAAATTGAAAAGATGAAAGCTTCTACCACGACTATAATAGATTGGTTGAAGGAGGTACAGACTAAGGGAGATGATGTAATAAAGGAAATCCTTTCAACTGGAAAGGATGCAATAAGGGATAAGGATTTATTAGAGCATGTTTTATCTCAGGACAAGGAGGATATTGATCTTTTATTGCAGAAAACTAAAGTAATCATGGAGTATAGTAGGGATCGACTGGTTACTGATGGAATTCTTTCTTCATCTAGGGTTAATGAGCCTTGGGAGTGGTTTGAAGCCCTACAAATTCGACAGAAAGCCATCAAGAAGATCTATAAACAAAAGAAGCAGATGGATGGTAATCTTACTAGTGTTTATGATGGATGCATCACCTTCTTTTAAATAATGACGGGCAGGAGGAAGATTGCCCCTAAGTACTTGAGCTTAGAACAATTGAGGGAATGGTGGCATGACGTCTATGCCCCTGATACTGAAAATGTTGTAACAGGGCACCAATTAGATGATGCAGCTACTTATCTGGCTGTGGTGGATAAGTACTTAGCATATAAGGGTGATTGGGATACAATGGTTAAGGGGTCGAAGGAAGAAATTGAATCAATTAAATGTCGGCTCAAAATCCTACCCTTGCCACCTGTTGCTGAGTTGGATAGGGTGTTTTTGAAGGTTCATGAATTGGTGGATTAGAACAAGGATAAGGGAGGCAGTAGTTAATGCCAACTTTGAGATTTGTGCTTCCCTATTATTATTATAGGGCGTGTGTTGATCCGAGCTGCATTGAGGAATGTGTTTGGGCCGACCTTGATGATGTATCGGCATTTAATGTGTGCCTTATTTTGAAATTCCTGAGGCCGACTTGTTTTGGCTATTTTATTTTGTAAATGTTTGGCTGGGCCGACATGTTTGAGGATTCTCTATAAATGGCATTCCTGCCTCATTTGTAAGGGGTTAGTTAGATAGATAATAGAGACAAGCTAGATTAAGAAAGGAGCTAGATCATTCTGTAGTAGAGATAGTAGTTAGTTCTTTGAAGCAAATGCTGTAACACAGAACAGTGGAACTGTTGCTGCATTTTGGTGATCTAATACAATTGAAGGCATTATGGTTTCTGGTGAATTCTTTGTGTTAGTTTATCTTGTGTGGTTCTTGTTGTTCCATCTGAAACTGCTTTCGAAGATATAAGATTTAATGTTAGATTCAAAATAAGATTAGTCTGGTGAATAATGTTCATGATTTCATGTTTGGAATGTTTGTAGCAATCTCTAGTCTATACTCCCAGTAACTATCTGATTGTAGTAGACTGGTGAAGTCAACCTGGACCATACATCTATTTGTGCTTAGTTCAATTGTGGATGAATGTCTATGATTTGAAAATCTATATGCCTTAGAAGATTGCACCATTCTTGTGATATTGCATTGTGGGTTAAGCAAGAATTGGTTATTTGAGATTGGTCTGTTCCAGGTATTTATCATTTGCATTGTTCATCCTAGAAATAGTTTAGATTTCATTACATCTCTTGCACCCTCATCTTTTGCTGTTTCTTTATTATTTGGTTAGATTTAGGATTTAAGATCATAATATTGCAAAATATGATAAATTAGAGAGATACAGTTTGCTTGTAGTAAGGTCCAATTGTGATTACTAGTATTTTCACATATTATCTGAGTTGTTTATGCATTGTCATGACCTAACACGAGAGCAACTTGGGGTGATTTTTCAGCAATTTATTGTTGAAGATTATCTTTCAAGAGAGATAGAATGTGTTTTAAATGCGAGGAGTTGTTGCTATCTGAGAAAACACCATCAACATTCTGAGAATTAATTAAATAAAAGTATTTAATTAATTAGAAGAAAGTTTAAAATAGAAGAAAAGAGATGTTTTAAATTTAATTAAAAAGATTTAATTAAATTCAAAAGATGATAATTAACTTAAATAAATAAAATGTATTTATTTAATTTAATTAAGTAGATATGTGAAGTAATTAAATAAAATAAATTTATTTAATTATAGTGGGAGAATAAAATGAATGAACAATATAATTAAATTGATTAAATTTAATTACATGTAGAAGACTTTAGAGAAATTAATTAAATAATAAGTATTTAATTAAATGTCAGGAATAATTAAACATGACCAATTTTATGCAAGAGGATCTGCATTTAAATAAAGATTAGTGAATTATTGTGACTTGTTAGAATCTTGTGAAAATAGTAGATGAAAATAAATAAATCATATAGAAAGACTAAATTCACTATTTGCTATTCCTTTTCAATTTAATTTTGCTAAATATTTTTGGAGAAGACACCACCATTATATCAAACTATGTCCTTGGTGAATAGAAATTATTTTTCATTAGAAGCTTTACTCCTTAGAGTGAGCAAGAGCTGATGGAATTTTTTTATTTCATAATGGAGTAAAAGTACAAACCTATGTCACATTTTTTAGAAAGGAACTAGCCAACACAAACAAAAATACTCAACTTTGATCACATAAATGTGGCCTTTATGTTTTGAATTTCAAATTGATATAAACTAATGAAATGTAGAACTCTTAATGAAGTTTATGTTTGTAATTTTTTAAAATTAAAAAAAAATTGATTCTTTTTTAATAAATTTAAGAGCAGATTTTGAATTATTGAAAATTTTAGGAAAAAGTGACGTTGAGTTGACATCACAAAAAAAAACAATTTTATTTTCCGTTGATTTCTTTTCCCAAATAGATAACTTCAATATCTAGTGCATGGAAAAAAAATAATTTTTGATGCGTGTTGTCCTCGTAATAATGTTTTAAAGTCAAACCTACCAAAATTTGATAGTTTTCATTTGACATCAACTTTTATCTAATTTTCCATCATTTAAAAAAAAAAATACCCTTCTATAGAGGATTCTCTCCTCTAGTGCACTATATATTTTTCAAAATATTTTAATATGTTTTAGTATTTTTTTCTAATTTCTAATCAGTCTCATTTTCTATTATAACAACCTACTTGAAATATTAACAAAAAACATAATACAACTAATCAAAATATATAAAAAAAAATTGGATTGTCAACTTCGAGCTCTACAAAAAGGTATTTTTAGAACTTTTTGAAAAAATCTATTTTGACTGAAGAAATATTCAATTCAAGTGGAAGGTTTCAAAAGCAATTGGAAAAGGATGAGGTGGTTTCCAACAAGGATGCCACATAGATGGTTTTGACCAAAACCTTTTTGGTTGAAAGGCTTCTAGTTAAAAAATCAGTCGAAACTATTTCAACCAAAAACCTGTTAGTTGGAAGCTTGTTGGATAGAAACCTTCCAAACAAAAAGTCTCATATATATATATATATATATATATATATAATTCAAGTTTTTTTTAGACTATAGGAATTGGGTAGCCCCACTATAAGTTGCAATATACTTGGTAAAGTCTTTTCATGTGATCGATGATGTTGGCATGACACGCCTTCTAGTATCATAGGGATAGGGAGAGACTAGACCTCATGACCTCTTTCCTGCAACAATATTCTTCAAACAATCAAGCCAGGCCCCCTGCCTTCAATTCAAGTATTTGGAAACAACACACAAAAGGATTTTTCGGTAAAGAAGCTATAAATTTTTAGGTATGATTATTTTCAACTTCTCATTGATTAATTTCAAAGGTTTGTGCGATTGAGAGATTCTTATTTACTCATTTTAGGGTTTGTGAGTGTATAATTAAGTCCTATCAATCTATCTCTCCCTCCCTATTTCCTTCTCTCACCTAGTACCCACCTCTCTCTATCTCTCTTTTTTCCCTCTCTCCCAGGTCTATCTCACTCCCTCTCTCCATCCATATATCTATATTTATCTTTATCTCCTTATCTCTCCATATCCATCTCTCCCTCTCTACCCCTCTCTAACTCTCTCCCTCCCTCCTTCCCTCTCTATTTCTTGATGTATTCCTCATTTTTCTCCCTCTCTCTCTCTTATCACATGATATCTCTTTTCTCCTTGGGAGCATGAACTTGGGTGCTCTAGTTTTTCCAGAATTATATTTTGTGTTTATTCTTCTCTCTTGGGAGCATGACCATAGTGATACTCTCTTTCCTCATTATTTATGATTTTCCCTCCTAATAAATTATATTTTCTTTAATACTATTATAATTATCACTATCTTTACCATTTTATTTTCTCTCTCCTTCTACGTACCTCTCTCCCTTGGTATCTCTCTCTCTCATCCCTACCTCTCTCTCCTCAGGCTATCTCTCTCTCTCTCATACCTAACCTGACCGATGAAGAGGGATCCAATCACCTTCAAAACAAACTCACAACATTCAAGCACTTGGAATATGATTGAAATAAATACAAAAATCTTAAACTTTGCTATTTAAATATGCATCAAATACTTCACAACTTATTGAAATCAGATTACATATGTTTTCCAGCCATATGGGCTGAAAAAATATCAAATAACAAGTTTAAACCTACAATATAATATGAAAAACCATCTCATACAATTTATAAATCCTCTTTCCTCAAATCAACTCCTTGCACTATGAAACAAGCTCTCTAATATGCAATCTTCACTCTATCAACCACTGTTGCAATAACTTGGAATATTCAACTCTATTTGTTGTTGTACATCACCTCAAAAACCTTCAATAATAATGGAGTTTTGGGCCCCTTCCCCAAGAGCTATGCCCAAAAACTCTCCACCTCAAAACAAGGCATCAATAAATGAGAGTTTGTGAGAGAGGAAAACCACTATAGTTTCCCAAAACTACCAACCAAACCCACCTTGGAAAATCCCATGCCTAGCTTGAGATAATGCATAAAATAAATATTATATGCTCCAAAAAGTATCTTCCTAACCACTCCCAAGAATTTTCTCAAAATAGATGACAACTCAAATTCTCACTATCCATGCATAGGAACCCAACTTGGCAAATGAAAGGGTCAACTCACATGGTGTCTAGATTATGTAAGGCCATTTTTAGGAGCATTTAGTGGGCTGTCATAAAATCCAACTCCTCCCAAAATCCCATGCCAAGATTGGAAAAATGAAATTCAAATTCTAAACTCCCATTTAGACTAACTCCCACACCAAACTTTGCAACATTATTAAATGACCAATTATTTTAATACATTATTTTGGTCTAAAATTGAAATTTATTTATCCTATAGCATATAATACCAAACCTTAGGGAAATTAAAAAAATTTACCTCTTTTTGCTTGATGAGGATTTCCTTTCACCATGGATGCTCTTGCATCAGACACCCAAGGTAATTTGAAATGTTTCATGAGTTGAACTCATAAACATTTGTAGATCATGTGCTTGTTTTTCATCCATCTTTCTTCCTTATCCACTTGTTTCTTCTTCTTCACCCTGCTGTGAAAATCCCTATCTCTTCCTTCATATTTCCTCTCTTTCTTCACCTCATGAAATTCACCTCGCTATACCATGGTTCATCTTTCCATCCCACTTTATCATTCTCAACACCTGCACACAAATTGACATTAACAAATTCATGGAAATCAATGAATACTATATGCACATCTTTCTCACCTATTTCTCCTTCACCCTCTTCTTCTTCTATGTCAACAAATTCATCATA